>JAECUM010004834.1:0-133561 GCA_016617855.1 Megalonaias nervosa | reverse complement strand
TCGGTCAGCGATAGTTTATTTGCACCGGTCATTTGTTCTCGCTTTAGCGATATTTTTATTCCACAATTATTTTTTGATGCTGATTGCAGCCTTTTAATCTGACCAGGAGTCAGACTCACACTAACGTGATGATATGACATTATTAATATTATGAACGATCTAATTACATGCTTTCTACTGGAGCATCAATAACTCTCATTCGTCCACCAACACCCTCGAGTAACATAGATTTATCGCTGAGTATAACGGCTATTGCTCTGTAATTAGGAATTAATGGTGCTGGTGCTATTGGCAATGTTACACGAGCTCGAAAATAAATATCAACTACTGATTGTCTGGTTAAATCTAAATGTTCTAGCGAAAAGTAATAAATCGGATACAGCATTGTAAAATCTAGCTGCGATATTTGTAAACCAGTATCAATATTTTGATCACGACCCATGAATGTCATTAATCGATGATATGCACGTGCTACATGATTATTTTCAAAATTCAGTAATATATCCTCGGATGGTTCTTGATGTCCATTTATCCTTAATGAAACCTCAGAAACACCGGGTTGGTCAAATATCATGTGACTGTGTGTTTGTGAGTTTACTCGTGCAATATTTTGAAACGCAATAAATATATGTCTTGGTGCAGAAACACCTTGCTGAGAAGCTATCTGCCATGTAAATAAACCATTAATTGCACTCTGAACAGCATCTGTGGTCATTGTTAACCATGACAACGTTGATTTACCGCCTTGACTCATAAAAGATAACAACCGGTCTTCTTCGGATATTGACGGAGTCATCACTGGCATCCACAGGGAAAGTTTTGTTAGTATTACTTTACCAGCATCACCAATAGGTCTCCATAATGCATCATTATCATCGCCTTTTCGTACAAGTACAACTGTGTGTTTGGCTCCGAAAATGGCTTTTCTGACATTTCTACAGAATCCAAAGATATGTGACAGTGGAATTGCACATGAAAATCTTCTCCTATCACCTTTTAACATTGATCTACGTGCTGCAAATCCTAAGTTAAATTCTGGATTTGGAAAAGATAGATCTTCAACATTAGCATCAACAGGATTAGGAGCAGTTCGATCTTTTGGTTGTCGAATAATCTGATTTCTATTGTCAGGGTGGTCAGTTGTATCTTTCACAAACATCATTGATGGACCAGCTGATCTTGAATAATCGTCGCTGTATCTTGCAAGGCCTAGTATTGTTGTAGCAACATCAACGTCCTTCTGGATTGATTCAATATTTTTTCCATCAATCATATACGTAGCGCTGTCAAATAACGCCATAATACCATTATTAACAAAACCAATCCTAATACCAGGGACGTATTCGGCATCATTTGTCCTTATAATTTCACCTTCAAATTCGATAAATGCTTCAGCGGGTAAGAAATATCTACTTGTATCTTGAACCTGTAATTCGATTCGTCCACGCTGATCTGGAATTCGTGCGTCGTAAGAATAATACTGATAATCACGCACAGACTCATCTTTGAGAACTGGTGCGTCCATGTCAAACGCGGGGGCAGATATGCGCTTAAACATCTTTATTATTATCGTCTTCGTCTAACTCGAAGACCACTTCCTGCTATCAGACTAGCGGTTATATTTTTTTCCTTCTCCGACATCGGGATATCAGCTAACTCCGCTAGTTTTTGATTAGCGGCTTGATTTATTATTTTACTTACACTTGCAGGCATCACTTCGGTGCTAGGTAATTTCACAGGTTGAGGTCGGGCCGCTTGTGGTCTGCGTATTAATCGTGATAGTCTATCTTTAATTGCTGAAAACGCTTTGCTAGCGAGATTACCAACAGCGCCTATACCCTTTTCACGAACAACATCAATAGCTTTCATTCCCAGCTGCTTTGCAATCGGTATTGCTTTTGGGGCTATCCTGCTAAACAGACCCTGAATAACATCACCTAATCCATCTCCATAGGTCGTTTTGTATACAGGTAATCGAGAGTTTATTACCCTGACCATGGTAGGTCCACGAGTATTGTGTATGATCATTTTATTATTAACTGTTTTTATCACTAATTACATACTTAGTCACTATAATAATCATCGGCGATTTCATTAATAAGGGACCGATATACATTAATATCCATGATGCCGCCACTAAATAATCGTTTGCAAGTATCAGCTACTTCATTAATGATTTCTGGGGAATTATTACCAGCTCTTTTTCCTCCGATGAGAATTTCTAATCGATCGACATCAGCAAGAACGTTATTGGGACAAGTAATAAGACCACTTCCTAAACCACTTCCAGTTGCGCCAGGAGCGTCTTGATCTTCTTCTTCTTCACTTGGTTTCGGTGGTTTCTTTTTACTTGGTTTCGGTGGTGTTTTTTGTGGTTCTGGATAAACACGAAGTGATTGCTCAAATGTTTTTGATGCTTTTCGTTGTTCTCGTAATCGTTTTATTGTTTCTTGTTGTTCTTGTTTTCGTTGTTCTCGTTGTATCTCTTGTTGTTGTTGTTCTATTATTTCTTGTCGTTCTTGTTCTAGTTGTTGTATCTTTTGTTTTAGTTGTTGTACTCCTTGTGGTGATGATGGTGTCTTTGGTGATGATTCAAATTGTGGTGGTGATAATTCAAATTGTGGTGGTGATAATTCAAATCGTGGTGATAATCGTTTACTTTGTTCAACCTTTTCTACATATCTATTTACAGCCATGCCAAATTCGTTAAAATCCTTAATATCTTCACTAGATCTGATTTCTGGAATACAAGCATAGATGCGATATACATCCTTGAGCCAATGATCATGCTTTAGAGATCTAACATAATCTGTTTTTACATATTTTTCTCTTTCATAATATCCATACGCGGCAATATCAAGTATTTGGTTTGGGTCCCTGATAATAGCAATACCTTCAGGAGTGAATTTATCTATTATATTAGTTCTTGGTCTTTTAGGCGGTGGTTGTGGTGCTTGTGGTTGTGCTTGTGGTGGTGGTTGAGCTGCTTGAATACGACCAGCAATATCAGCAGGCAATGTTGCAAGAGCTTGTTGTGTTGCCTCAGTTGCTGCAACAATTTTCTTCGTTGGTTCGACAATCGGTTTAAATAATTTTTCTGTACCTTCTGTAAATTCCACTTGAGATTCCTGACGTGATTGTAGTTGTTGCTTAACAGAATCACGAACAGGTAGATATTTTTAATTGCCTCTAGTCGCTCTCGAGCTAATTTAGCTGAGTGTGGTTCTCCAATACTCATTATTGATAATATCTATAATGGCTGTTTAATTTATAGCAGCAGTAGAGCTGCTGAACGACCAACGCGTAGTGACCAGATTGTGAAAAAATCTGGTCAATTAAAGAAGTTTTCATTATTAAGACAAAAACTTCTTTTTTTCAGGGAACCCTTAATTTTCAAAAATAAGGTCTCAGGCAAGTGGTCTGTTCAGCTCTACTGCTGCTATTTGTCAGTATGGTTGGAAGGGTGATGTTTAAACTGATCAAAAACAGACAAATTGTGTGTACTCATCCTTTAAAGGATAGATCCACTTTACAAATTGTTGGTGTCTCTCTGGGATACATGTTGTGTCACAATATGGGTCCCAGAGAAAAAATGTCTGTGCTTGATTGTGCTAATGAGCAGAGGTAGAAGGAGGAGAAGATAGCATTGGCTCGCCAAAATGCTGCTTTCTTGGCGTCTTCCATGGAATCGTTTTGATAGGCCCATAAGGCAGTGACGGCTCAAACCTTGTGGTTTTAGTTTCATGAAAGAGAAGTTCCTGTTGGTGAGGGACTGATATGCTCTTCTGATTGTGGTGGCGATCCACCATGAGATATTGGAGACACAAATATCAACGCAGTCCTTAAGAGCAAGGAAAAGATATTTCCTACCCTATCTTTTCCGTTTCAAGACATTTAGATAGAAATGCAATGCCCTAACTGGACAAAAATGACTATCTTGATCATCTCCAGCACAGATTCGCCTGAGACTGTGAATCTCTTAAAGGTGATAGTTCTATCAAAGGTAACTGATTTTTGGCTAAAAATCCCAGTTGACAATGGAGAGAAATGGAATCACAATTGTCATTAAACTGGAGGCAGCCAGTGTCAACAGATAATGCAAGAATCTCGTGCATCTTCTCACTGATCCCAAAGCCACTAAATATACAGTCTTGAGTGTGAGGTTCTCCAAGGTCACCCCAAGCAATGATTTATAGGGGGTTTTAGTTAAAGACCATAAAACACAACAGAGATTCAATCTGGGCACAAGAGAGCAGAAGACAGGTCTCTGCAGCTCAGAATACTTAATCAGATCAGCAGAGTTGAGTCTGAACCAACTGCCATGACCTGTGTGAATTTCAGTGTGTTGGAAATGGCATCTCTATAGCCCTTGATAGTCAATACTAAACATCTTTTGTTCTTGAAAAGGAACAAAAGGAAATCAGCAATGGATGTTACAGAGGGACAGCCAAGATTAACATGTTTCCTACTGCACCAATCACAGATTCTCCACCTGGCATAATAATAATAATAATAATAATAATAATAATAATAATATTAATAATAATAATAATAATATTAATAATGCTTTATTTATAGATGGTGACTCATTAGTCAAGGATTATTCTCCCTTGAGGCCCTCTTAAGGAGAGAATAACAATGCACATTATATGAAGATAGCAATAATTACTGTTTATTTTAACATGTTTAGTATTAAAATACTAAATTCCATTATCTATTTGAAACACATACATGCTCATGATATCTCTTCTTAAATACTGTAATATTTTCAGCAGATTTTACATGTAGTGGAAGCTTGTTCCACAGAACTGTACCAAGTAATGGAAGCTCTTTTTAAATTGCTCTGTTCTTGGTTTTGGTGCTACTGATCTCAACTGGTGTTGTGTTGAAAAAGGCCTGAATAAATCATGAAGATACTCTGGTGCAGTTCCATGTAGACATTTATATAAAAGAACTGCCTTGTGAAAATCATAGACCTTGGAAGTCAAATCTTTCTAAGCCTGAATGATATAACTGGCAACCTGGATTGAAAACTTGTTCTGAATGACATAACTGGCAAAATGGATTCAAAACTTGTTCTGGTGGATAGATTGCCTGAGATGGGTTGAGTGTAAAGATGGAGAACATATGAGTTGTTGTGAAGAAGGGAGCCCATGTATTGTGATAGAAGATCCCTCCTGAGAAGCATAAACCTGGTTTGATCTATCAACAGATCTCAATGCTCGCTGGGGCCACAGTAGGACTATGATCAGTGGAAGTTCTGACTTTTGTGTAAGTTGAGGTAGCACTCAGAATGGTAGAAGGGTATATACAAACAAACAATCAGATTGGAAGCTATGTCCACTGCCCATGCTCTCTGGTATAGGACAGGAGAGGCATTAAAGGAAAGTACCATATTTCATGTATTTTTCGTACCCTTTAATTTTTTGTACACAATCCAGTTATCAAAATAATAATTATTTAAATGTATCATAATTTTTCCTACATATCACTTTGTATTATTTGAAAAAGTCATTAAATTATTGGACATAAAATTTCCACTAAGAAGATTTACATTTGCAAAAAGGATTGAAAAAACCATATTCCGATTTTGTTTTTACAAAAATAAATGATTAATTGTTGGTAAGAAAATATAATGATTGATGCACAAGCATGGGCGCCTGCAGCATAGGTCAAGGGGGTCATATGACCCCCCTGGAAATCATACTGCAATATATATATATATATATATATATATATATATATATATATATATATATATATATATATATATATATATATATTCCGACAAGTTTAATCATGCAAATGAAGCTGAAAATATGTCACAAGTTTCTGTTCAAAACACTTAGTAAATATTAGCTTTAGTTTCAGAAGCTGAAAATATGTCACAAGTTTCTGTTCAAAACGCTTAGTAAATATTAGCTTTAGTTTCAGACTGCTTACTATACTAACTCTCCCGGCCATGACTGACTGACCCCTTCCCTTTTGCAAAAGATCCTGTGGGCGCCCATGTGCATAAACTCTTATTGCCATTACAATATCTACTGGTGTTTATTAACAAATGGACAAAGGACTTCACAGACCAAACCTTTAAATATTATCATTAATTAGTTCTCCTTATTAAGTCTGTCATTGTAACAAAACACCACATGCCTTTTAAAATGAGTTCGGAAGCCCTTTGATGTTTTCTTATCCAACAAAAATTACATCTCAGTACATGCTAAAGTGAAGACCACAGACCACTGGTCAACTAGTCTTATTGTTTCATTAGTCATACAAACATAAATATAAAAACCTTGTCATTTTCCATCGTAAATGTGTCATGGTCTCCAATGACAACACATCCATCTTAGCATATCCCTAATATCAAGGAGTCACATATGCCCGTTCTGTTTGCATGGAGGTCTGGAACCGATTCCACTTGGCCACCTGGGAGGACAGCACCCTTTGAGGCAGTCTGGTAGTCATTGTAGGACAGGTAAAATAGTCCTCAAGGAATGGACTTTTCACCACTCCATAACAGAGTCTCTTTTCTCGTTGTGAAGAAACCTCTTGTGGACTTGTTTGCAACTAATCTCAACAACAGACCATGACATATTTACGATTTATTCTGTGGATGCACCCTTACAATGCTAGAAATGTGGCTTTCAGTTCTAGATTATTCATGGTTGATGTTGAGGGAAGATTCCTGCTCAGTCCAATGACCCTAGAAATTTATGCCTTCCAGCTCTAAATGACAGCCCCGTGAATCTGACACATTGGTAAACAGATAGAAGTAAAGGTTAGGTGCATCCATGGGGACCCTAGTCAGGAATCATCTGCCAGCCTAAATGACTTAACCTGAACATTGTGGACCAGTCAGTTGTCAAAATACTGGAGAATCTCTCTTCTCAGTAATTGGAAGTAGGGCGCTGGTATTCCTACAACTTGAGTGAAGACTGGATGCTGAAGCGATTCCAAATTGTACATCTTCCTGGTTAAAGCAAAATATTTTTTATATGGAGGAATGCAGGAGACTAATCATTTGGGACCCTTTCGACTGCCCCTTTCTGCAAAGGGTGTGCACCTCTTCCCAGACTATACTGGTTAAAGGACATGGGGGTCCCTGATAGTAAGGATTGTCCCAGAAACTGAACCTTTGCTCACAAAAAATGGTACCTACCCACTGTCCATAATGCTTGACCAAGCCTCCAAAAAGAGCCCTAGACAAGCATCCCCTGGGACATTTGGGAGAGGAATGCACAGTAGATGAGGATGCGAGTCCCTAGGGCTATCCCCCTCCACCTCCTTCCTTGAGGAAAAAAGGCTGGTTGAAGAACTTACTCCTAAAGCCTCTTCAGCAACAACCATATGGAGGACCTGACTGACAAGAAGGAGGAGGTCTCAGTTGAGATTGTGCATTGGTCTGGGACTGCATCTGTTTAAAGAATTTAACAGGTGGCCCCTGGAGGTGGCTCATGTTAGAACATTGCCTGTTGACTTCAATGGTGCAGGAGCAGTAGTAAAGGTTCTAAGTTGATAATCATTTAAATTTTGTGAACCACAATGGAAATGAGTCCTCTGAAGAGTCCTCGGCTTCCAGCGGAGCAGCCCTTAGTGTTAATGGCAACATTGAGGAATGTACTCAATAAATAGAGGCCAAGAATACAGATCTCAAGTTTGAAGGAGGAAAAGACCACTCTCTATGCCATCGAGTGATGTCTTGGCCTCTGGAGCAAGTCCATGGGTAGAAGGTTGTAAACTTCACTAACTCCCTTATCAAAAGACCAGATCTCCTCCTTTTCTTCCAAATGTGAGAAGCTGGTGGGCCTGACAGAAGGCATCAAACAAGCTGTTTCTACCTCAAACTCATTGGAGTTGATGAGGATAGATAAAGAAATAGAGGAAGTGACATAGGAGTACTCTTTTGCCATTTCCCATACTTATTTGTCCTGGTGAGTATGGAATTGGTATTCTACAAGTTCCAGGATGAAGATGAGGCAGCTTATCTTCCCTGGATGATAATATGCTTCCAGTCTTCCTGGTGAATGCAAACTGATAAAGGGGTGATGGTAGGACACAAGACACAGTATCACCTCCACTTTGGGTTCTGGGTCCAGTATCCCCAGTGGCCACAAGGGACTATTTACACCAAACCCCATACAGATTCACTGGAATATAGAAAAGGGGGATGGAGTGGTACTGATCCATTCCCTTCCTCAGTCTAGACCAGCTAGGCAGACTCCCTTTTCTGTACAGGACTGGATGGTAGTGTGGGGAGAGAGGGGATCACAATCTGATCCCTATCCCCATACAATGAGGCCTTTGACTGATGACTGATGTAAAGGCAGGTACAAGATGGTTGGTGGCTGGCACAATCTGTACACTGACTGGTCACTTTGACAAACTGACCTGAAAAATCAGGTGATGAGGGCATTGACAATTCTTCTGCCCTCTGTAAGTATGTCAGCTTCATCAGTCTGTATTGTGCAAAGAGTACAATGATTCTTACATTTGCAATTTGATCATGTTAGGCAGTGTGGGTGAGTGTCCCAAGCAAAGGATATTTTTTTTTTTTGTTAATACCAGATACATGACCTTTTAATATGTGGCTTCACTACTTTTAAAATATCACACATTTGTACCACATAATGAAATATATCTGGTATTAATGTAGCAAAAGACAATGTCCTCTATTTACTTTAATGAAGGGCACCAGAAATATACATTTCTGAAAAATTACCTCAATAGATTATGCTAACTACAGTTGCCCATTTTTATCATAAACTTTTGTAGATCATTTAAAAATAAATATGTTGCCCTCACTGAATTTGATGTAGGCTGAAATACCAAAACTGCAAGAATTATATCTACAAAATGCAGGAGTTACCTCATAGCAGAATACATTTCTTCAAATTACCTGAAATTATTCTGCTTTTTAAAAAAATGGTTAAATAATGCTAGGATACTTTCCAAACAAACAGATGCTTCAATGAACCTCACTCTAGCAAACCTGATTATTATCAATCCCTGAAAAAAAAACAAGTTCCACAAAGGAACTGATGCTCGATGGCCAAAAACAATTTCCATGAATTCAAGCTAAGAACATCTCTGATATTTTTCAGCAATAACAGTCATTCAAATCAGCTGATTGGTTTCACATATCTGTTGCCAGATTGACACCATTTTCATTTAGAACCAAGAAGATATTGTACATCTTTGGGTGGAAACCCTGTAATGATATGACTTTTTGTTTGGGGGAGCAATTTTAGCAAGATTTTCATGATGGTTGTCCTTGTCATCATGTTAGATATCATAATGGCACCATTTCCATTTAGGACAAACTAAGTAAAACTTCCTGAATTCCCTGAGTATGTCCAGTGTGATCAAAAAGGTTTCATTGGCACAAATCTGAGCAGCTGGACATTAGGAACATAAGTTTTTACTGCATGTACTCACTTGTAAGTCAAGTCAAACTGCAAACAACAAAGATCCTGATCTGCAATAGCATAATGTGCCTGCAGACCAGGGTCTATGTTGTTTGTTTAACTGAATACTCCACACAAACTGCACAGACCCAGATCTGCTGGTGCATTAAGCGAAGGCAGATCTGGGTCTGTGCAGTCTGCAATCGGACTTGACTTATAAGCGAATATACATGGTACTTACAATTCTGTCAATTTGTCTTTTATTTGTTTATCCATTAAAACACCATAAAGAAGTAAAATTCAATAGTGACTATATCAACTTTACAGAATGTTCTTCATCAGACAATCAACAGAAATGTTGCTGACCAAGCCTGTTCAGTCATTATGCTTTCCAAATTGTTAAAATTCTGTATAACCTAATAACATAATAACATATGACAAAAGAAGTGTGAAAGCAGCTTTTCTCCTGTAATTATCAAAAACTCAATAACCAAATGATTGCCAATGGGTCTGTAGAAGTGTTGCTGACCAAGCTTGTTTGGTCATTAAGCTTTCCAAATTGTTTTAACTGTATAGCCACAAAACACACAACAAAATAGATGTGAAAGTTTATCTCCTGTACTTATCAAAAACTCAATAACCGAATGATTGCCAGAGAGTTTGTACTACAGACATTACATTGGTCCTTCACACTCTGTGGTATGGATTGCACTGAGTGGTCACATGATATCTTAAGTATATAAAACCTAGGCACAGATTAAAAAAACAAAATTACTAGCAATGACAATTAGTTTTTATTATTTTCCTCCATGACTTACTTGGGGACCTTATAAAATGAAACTTTACTATCCAACCTTCCCAGAATTGCCCATCAATTAGGTGTTTTTGAGGTAGCAAGATTTTGTCAACTAAAAATTAATTTTTAAAAGCAGTAGAGCTGAATAAAAAATACTGTTGTTTGGTGAAATTCTAAAGTATAGTTTTCTGAAAGAGAAGATGATTTGTATAATAATTTGTTTCAGAGGATACCAATTAATAGTCAAATAATAATTCTAACACTAAAGCAGCAGCAAATCCAGAACAGAAAATGACACATTCTTTCCCATACCAGCAAAGCTGTTCAGGGTTATATTGGCATTTCAGTTCAGACACTTACTGCACATGCTCCTTCAAAGAAAATGAAAGAAAAAAATCACTTAGTTGAACTTGGTAAGTTCAATCCAAACACCCTGCAGTCTAGGAATAAATGCATATAAGAGAAGGAGGAAGCCCCAAAGGTTAAAACTTCCCTCAATTTTTAAAGACGAGGAAGTGTTTGGCCCCCCCCCCCCAATTGATGATTCTGTTCAATTTGTTTTATCCACTGTGATTAAAAGCAAGACCAATTTGTCCAAATATGTTCAGGATCATAAAATCTTGGTCCCTGTAAATTGCAAATTTATAATCCTATCAAGAACCAATCATGAAATTTGAAGAATGTTGTCTGCTGTAGTGCAGCAACAAGATAAATTTCTTCTAGACATCAGAAACTCGTGGGGCTTGGTTATGTACCAAATTTACTCTCGGCATCTGGTTTGCAACAGAAAACTCCATTTCTCTTTGGAGAAATAAAACTTTGTTTCCTCTCTTACTACCAATGCTGGCAAAAGATCCAGTAATTTTGCCAAAACTGGATCACTTGTTAATACATCCATGCAATGGAGAGAAACACCCACTTTGAGGACAAACGAGAACAGTAAGGTATTATCTGTCAGGTCAGCACAAAGAAATAAAGGTTTTTCAAACTGAGCATCAGAATGCCTCAATGGGTCATAGTGGAAATCTACAGGCAAATAATACAACCCTGCATGGTGAAAATGGCATCTATGGTTTTCTAAATACAATCACAATTCCCATGACTCCTCTGAAGTATATATATCAACCGTCTCAAACTTACAAAATACAGGAAAGTCATATAGTGTTATTAACACACAAAATCCATGTTAGTTAAAATTTTAACATTGGTTGGTAATGACTTATTTATTAATAACCAATTCATAACAAAGTTCATGAAAGGCGTATACTACCTAAACCCGCCCAGACCAAGATATATTGAAAATAGGATATTTACATTGTTTTAAAGTATCTGGCAAAGATGTATCTGTTTAAACAGTTGTCACTAAAAGATTTGTTGTGCAAATCAGCATGTTTGATGGCTTTGCTAACAGATCCAACGTCATAAAACTTCAAAGTGTTGAATCTTGATGATATGAAAATACAAAAAATATTGTTTCATTCCAAATATTAGGACTGTTAAATACATCAAGGCCTGGATGATCAACAAGGCCATTGGTTTTAAATAAATATAAACCTGAATTGTGCATTACTAGAACACTCCTTTTCTTTTTGTTTAAGACAAAGGAAAAGTGGAAGTCAAAGCAAGTGTTTGTTTCCTTCAAAACTTATAAAAGTATCTCAACAGATACACTGACAAGATGGCTGAAATACATTTTAATAAATGATGGAATTGATACCAAGCAATTCAAAGCTCATTCAACAAGGACAGCTTCATGTTCAAAGGCCAATAACCTAGGCCTGACCTGAAAAACAATACTGGATACTGCCAATAGGTCTTCTGCTAAGATATTTCACAAATTTTATTGCAGAAGCACAGAGCAAGCTAAAGCTCAGACAACCTTTCCAGATATCCTTCTGTCAACTGTCTAAAGCTACTCTACAGAAATCCAGGATCCAAGTCATTTGTGGATTTTATCTGTATACTATTTTCATAACTTGTTTTGATATAAATAACTGAAACTCCAATATTCTGCAATTGTTTTTATGACTACCCTTTTGTTCACAAGCTTTACAGCATGCCAACTGAACCCTGAAAAAGCTTTGTTGGTATCAGAAAGAGTGGACCCCTCATCCAAGCATTACTGGGAATGTGAAGGGTGTGGTGCCTTTCTTTGAATACCAGACAAAGCTGGAAATGTTCAATTCCCACCCTTTGTAGATATTCATCAAACACAGTTGATATAACTCCCCTGCCCAAATTTTGGGTCAACCAAACATCTTTCTTTCAATAAAGAATGTGGCATGAGCAACACTGGATATTATAGTGTTAAGGATTTAGGGTAGATCAAAGGTAACTTTTTTTTCATTCTCTTTGAAGAAGCATGAACAGTCATTGTCTGAACTGAAATGTCACTTGAATCCTTCACACTTTGTCCGAGATTTAAAGAATGCTCCTCATTCCATCACATTCTGAGTAATTCTCACATGAGGAGTCCATTTTTCCCGTACATTTAATAATTATATATATCTATGTTTTCTCTTTGGTCACAAATTGTTATATGAATACAGGGCTCAAAATTAGCTGTAGTCCGCTAACCCAAGGCTAGTAGATTTCCTGTCGGACTAGTAACTTTCATAATGTTAATAGTCCGATGGTCTAGTAAGTTTCGGTTATCAACAGTCAGCATTTGTTAACGCCATTCACTAATAAAGACTTGACTTCAGCAGATGTTCTGTAGAATCAAAGCAGTGCCCATTGTAAACACAATCATAAAATATTAGCATGAGAAGATGAAGTCAATTTTTGCCTCAGAAAGGTGTGTTACTATAACAAGAAGCCATCCGATTTTGTGCAATTCGCTTAACAGCGCCAATTATGGTCCCATCATTAACAACGGAAGTTTGGCAATTGATCCTAATTAATCTGATAAATTAAATGAAAAATGACATGGTATCACACTTTATTCACTCACAAACTACAAAGCGGTATACCACACAAAAGAACACGGCAAAAACTATTAAAAGAAATTAGTTTGCATGTTTGTTTAAGTTTTTTTTTTTTGTTTGCTTGCTATCCGAACACTCCAACAGTCACAAATGGGAAACTGCATCTTTTACATTTGCATCAAAATAATTATAAGAATTAGATCAATTTATTACGATTACATTATTGACACATCCTTTCCATACAATACTTTTTCTATGATGATATGAAGTTTTTATATTTTTTCCCTTACAAGAATGAACAAATAATTGAATACACGTTGAGATAACAAAGCATAATGCCATACATTTGTTGGGAATTAAAATTTCTGAGCAAGCATAATGCCATACATTTGTTGGGAATTCAAATTTCTGAGCATGGGCATCTAAGATTTGAAAATTTTCCTCCTTATTATTAATTTCAACAATGCAAAGAGGTCCAATTAATTAGGAACAATTACCAAACTTAACGCTATTAATGATGAGACCGTAATTGGAGCTGTTAAATACAACGCGCCGAGTCAGATGGCTTTGTTTGATGGGAACACACCTTTTCCAAGCTGAAACTAACATTATCTTCTGATGCTAATATTTTATAACAGTGTTTACAATAGCCACTGCTTTGATCATGCAGAACATCCGCTGAAGTCAAGAATTTATTAGGGAGAGGCCATTTAATGGAGGGGGGGCAAAGGCACATGTTTTGAAACGTGTTTCTTGCTCTTTCTTATATAAAGGAGACTGTGTCATTCCTTTCCTTACTTTAAATAATTCGCGTCAGCTATACTGTAACATCTCGTATTTCAAAACGAGGCACAATTCCCTCCTTATAAGACAGGCAAAATGTGGCGTTTTATAGAAGGTGTTCAGCCACCAGACAAAAAAGCAAAAGTTGAATGAAAATGACATAAAAGAGAGGAATAATTCTTATGATAGGGAAAAGCATAATCGAACATTTCAGAAGACATGGACAAAAGACAGTGAATGACTGAATTATGATGAGGAAAAGAACGTTATGCAATTTATACTCCTGTACTTCTGCATTTCATATGATAATGCTATTTATGAAATAAAATTGTTGTTAATCTCAATACAAGTGCATGACATTACTTTGTGGACAGGACTAGTAAAGATTTGGCAGGACTAGTAAGTTTCTCAGTATACTAGTCCTTCTGGCTACAAAGAAATTTGTGTTAAATTCAATTCAAGCCCTGGAATATGTTTTCATATTAAATTTCAAAAAAATATATGAGTACCACTTACATTTTCAGGAAAATGTTTGACAAGAGCCATTAGAATTTCAGAATCTCTGATATATGTAAAAAATTTCTGCATTCAAATAAATTTCTGATGTCATAATGATTTTGCCTGACACATTCAAACCATCACCAAATATGAATTCAATCCATGAAATCCTTTAGAAGTTACCCAGCAGAAGTGAGAAATGGAAACACAAACCAGCAAGTCAAACAAGGGCCACAACTCTTTACAATTAAGCTTCACAGCAGTGAAAATCAAACTTGACCTAGGTATTCTTAATGTAAAGTCTCGTACCAAATTTGATTTTAATCATGAAATCCCTCCACAGATATTGCATGGAAATTAAACGAAAAGCCAAATTAAGATGTCAAATAGGGGCCATAACTCCATAACATTATTGGAAAATATTGAGAATCGAACTTGACCTAGGTGTTCTTAACATAAAACCATAACCCACCAACCCACAGGAAACTTCTGGCAAGCTTTCTCAATACCCACTTTGGCCAAGCCCGAGAGTCAAATCCACATGAGCAGAGGTGAGATGGCAGTGATCAGTAAAGGCAAGCACTTTAGACCACTTGGTCACCAGAGGTCCCCATAGTTTTGAGCCACATTGTTTTATATAAAGTCCTTTATTGTTTCTATATTTTATGATGTGTTCAGAGTGAAAAACCATATTCACCCTTATAAAGTTTTAATCTCTAGACCTCGACTACATTACTGAAATACAGAATGTGTACATATTAACCTTCAGAGTTTCAATACATGTATCTCTGTATTAAACAGAAGAGTTGGGGGGGGGGGATCCCAAAAAATGTTGTAGTGAAAGTGCTTGTTTGTAGCTCCTTTAGGGATGGTACTTTCAGTTATACAATCAAGTGGATATAAAGAAGGAAATTCCATACAAATGGATAAAGATTTCATACAGTTTATGCTTACCAGTTTACGCAATTTATCCAAATCATCAATTTTTGTGTAGTCAGTAGCAGGCAACTCATTCTGACTGGTAACCTGTTTGCTAACTGTATCTTTGGATTCCCCTGAAATCTGGAGCTCAGCTTCCGGGAATGATGGCTCGCTTAAAGTGCTAGTGCCAAACTCTGTGGATATTTGGACTGCTGATCTTACAAGTTCTGTTTAAAAAAACACAAAGAAACTTATATATATATATATATATATATATATATATATATATATATATATTTATATACATAAACACACAAAAGCACTGGATTCATTCAGTTTCATTTCCAGCAATTTAACCGACTCCTTTACAGAAAAATTCTATATCTATACATCCAAATATTTTTCTGCACGAGCAAGTCAGAGACAGATAGCAAGGTTACACTACATAACAGCCCTTTGGACACACACACACACACACACACACACACACATCTGAACAGTACATTACAAACATGCATCAGTGTGAGTGTACCTAGCTACACTTTTCATGCGAGAAATTTAGATGGTAGTTGTGTCAGTGTTGAACGTGAGACACTGATGGTGAGACAATGATGAAGTTGTAACAAGGTATATCTCAAGAAATAAAGACCTGCTTTTTTTATTCAAGAATGCAGTATTCCTAAGAATGCTTACAGAAATCATCCTAATGAATGCAGTCCTGGACACATGTGAGAAAGTCTGAGGATAATTAAAAGGCTTACAAAATATGTTAAAATTCATGATACAACAAAAGCAATTGTTATGAACACTTTTGAGTATTAGTATACACATAACAGTAATTCTTGTGCACATTTGTTAATGTGAACTGAAAGCATTACTGTTCTCCTTCATTATACCATCCTTAGTCTAATTCAATTCTGGATATAACACAGCACCACAATGGACTCCATGACCAAAATTAAAAACATGAAGATCAGTAATTTACAAAAATTAAATGCACAAAATATCATCAAGTGAAATTTATTCAATGTAAGATTATTATCAAATGTTTGACTTGTGTTTTGTTCCCAACGATCCCCATCTTCGCTTGCCAAGGTTTCGATATGATAACCCAATCTACACCTTGGTGGATTGAGCAAATATATTGGTGCCAGACCTAGAGACATCTACTGGATTTCATGAATTGCTAACCTTAGTATGTAATGCCAACTAACCAATAGAATGGTGCATTGTACATTGGCTGAAAACAGTGGAAGCAATTGACCTAAAAAGGATACTTTGGAAGTTTAACATCAAAAGTATGACTATGTACCAGAGGGAAGTCATTACATGAGTATTTGAGTTAAAGGTATTTCTGCAATCATCACTGGCAGTGGAAAATTGCTTTTTTATCAGTCCATTTAAGTTGTGTGCTCCCCTTGTCTCGATCATGTAGAAACACTGTTCAAATTTGAACAACTTAACTTTGATTGGATGCAGTGGCTTGCTGTCACATCCAATGAAATTCACAGATGTGAAGCACAGAAATATCTGCTTGATACGCCAAGACGTAGATAGAGTTATCACATCAGAACCTTGGCTAGTGAAGATAAGCCATGCCCACTGGAAAGATTTTTTTTGCTTTCATTGCAATGAAACCTTAAACACATTATTGGCTATATTATGCTAAGGTAATGGAAGCTAAATGCCTTTCCCAAGGCAGCTGACTGTGACTGACTTGGCCATGTATACAACCCACAACCCATTGGCTTGTCTGGGCACATAACCATGGATTCATAAAATTTGGGATCATTCTTCCTATACCATAGTTCAACAGAGCTGCCATAAGTTTGCAAGAAAAGTATAACATACGGTTCAACTCAATTCATTTCTGAATGGACCCATTATACGACCAACTTGTAATGTAGCATTTGTTTTGCTCCAAAATCAAATTCAGGATATACTTGGCTCATCAGATTTCATGGTGTCCCCTTCAATTTTTAAAAAGCTAACTGATTTTCTTAATTTTGCAATTCAATATATAAAAAAGTATTTCACTGGCCCATCACAAGGGTCCACGGATTTTCTTAACAAGGTAGATTCCTAAGTATAAAACATAGTCAGCAATTATATACCACAACTAAGGCATGACAACGAGGTAGAGTCAGCAATTATATACCCCAGCTAAGGCATGATAATGAGGTAGAGTCAGCAATTATATACCACAACTAAGGCATGATAATGAGGTAGAGTCAGCAATTATATACCACAACTAAGGCATGACAACGAGGTAGAGTCAGCTATTATATACCCCAGCTAAGGCATGATAATGAGGTAGAGTCAGCAATTATATACCACAACTAAGGCATGATAATGAGGTAGAGTCAGCAATTATATACCACAACTAAGGCATGATAATGAGGTGAGTCAGCACTTATATACAACTAAAGTATGCTAATGAGGTAGAGTCAGCAATTATATACTACAACTAAGGCATCATAATGAGGCAGAGTTGAAATAACAATTTTCTGCAATGATGACAAATTATATTTCCATACTTCAAGCTTCCGTAATTAATCTGGTTAATGACAAGTAAGTTTTACATACCTAGCACTCATTGTAAAATATTCCGTTACAACTAACAGATACTATGAACATCATCCATCATTATAGGGTCAATAATGACAACTTCTGTAATTGAATCTAACACAAAATCTCTCTGCACATATCTAAAATATTCAAGTAGACTTTAACACATGATCCAAAAGTAAAGTTACCACAGAAATATAATCAATAAACTAGTTTGGCATTATTTCAATATTTCAAGGGGTTAGCAAGATGTGTAATGCCCGGACCAAAACAAACTGACATTGGTTCAGCTCTCTTGAAATCGGCAACAAACTTGCCCATATAGAGGGACTATTAATTACATACCACTGATATAAACACATTTTCTGCTGTAGCTGTTGGATGGTTTGTTTTAAATGGCACTTTAAAAATATTACTGGCTATATCATACCCAGGAAATGGAAGCCAAGCTCCTTTCCCAAGGATATGCAGACAGCTAATCCAGGCTGGCTTGAGTGGCTGATCAAACCCACACACACTGGAAAACAAGTCTGATTCTATACAAACCAATCTACTGCTTTTCCCTCTGTTGTAGCAACTGCCAGATAAGGATTTTCCTTCCTTATGCAAAACAAGACCTACCATTTACAAATATAAATAAGCTTTTACACCAATTAATCAATATGAAATTGTTGCTTTTATGTTTATCTTCATCTGAAACAAAAAGACTTTGTGTTTAAGCAAATGACTGAGATCTTTCACCAATGCACTGATAAAAGAGGAGTGATCTGCTCTTGAAAGATTGTACATGTCACATTATAACAATGGATGCAGACATGACAACTATGAAAGCTGACTACAGAATTGAAAAAGAAAGGTGAAAGTCAGAGAAAGCTGTACGAAATATTTGATGTTCACAATTCCATTCCATGGCTCATAAGTAAATATGAAGAACAAGGAAAAACTGAAAATAGCAGCTGCCATGGATGGACAGAAACTCACTGATACTAGGTGACTGGTGAAGCAAAACAGATGACAGAGGCTTTTTGAAAGATTAGAGGTAATGACAATGAATAAGCAACCAAAAAAAACATCCAGGTGGACAGTTCAGTGCAGACTGCATGATTATGGGTTTAAAGAAACACAAGAATTCAGAAGACACTGACATTATCTGCTAATAACATGAGAAAATTCAATGAAGTGGTACAACGGAAAGAGATACATCATGGTTGAAATAAAGTAATATGTTCCCCTGAAACCCAGGATACCAACACATATCCCAGGATACCAACACATATCCCAGGATACCAACACATATCCCAGGATACCACATGGATCAGATTCCAGGATACAACATGAATGAAAACAATCTGTACTATGGAGACATAGCGAAGAAGCTTACAGACCCAAGTGCCTAGGACTACATGGAAATAATAACAGGGTTTTCATGATGTGCATGGCATCAACATTTACTTGCATCATTTGTGACACCTCACTGAATATCCACTGTATGTAAGGTGAGCACAAATGTTGATTTTCTTGCACAATGCAAATTTAGTTGCTTTAGTTGATGTGCTGCATAAATGTAATTTTCTGAATCAAATTTATGGTTAACCATATACCCTGTTCAGTACATTAAAATATAAATCCTTTATTGTGAATTATTTTATGTTTAAAATATTTTTTTTCACATCCAAGTAACTGATAGTAACAAATAGTCCATCAATGGAACTGACACTCTATTGAGGCTAAAAAGAAAAGCCACAAAAATGATGACAAGTCCTTTTTGTTTTATACTTTATAAAATATTTTATGTCCAACTTTAAGAGTGTGACATATGTATGTGTGTGTATATATACAAACATGCATATACAATGAGAGAGAGAGAGAATTACATGTATTATCTTAAACCTGATTTATAAGACCTCTCTGTCAAGTATATGAGACCATCTCTCTCTCTCTCTCTCTCTCTCTCTCTCTTCAACATCATAATTAGTCTTTATGTGATAGCAAGATTTTCAAGATGGATCTCATTGTGACATTACTTTCTATATCTATACCATATTCACTGATCTAACATTATATAACTAATTCTGTGAAAAAGCAATTTTGAAACAACTTTACATTCATGGGCATTTCAAGATGGCTGCCATGGTAGCCATATTGGATATCTGATCAGCACCATTTTCAATTAGAACCAACAAGACTTCATAAAAAATCCTTAAGTGAAACCCCCCATGCTGATATGGTCATTTATTCTGGAATAGTGACAGGATTGTCAATATGTCCACTGTGACGGTCATATACTGGATATCTGAATGACACCATTTTCAGTTAGTCCCGATTAGACATCATAAGAAGCCTTGCAGTGAAAACCCCATGTCAATGTGACATTCCATTAAGGAAGAGTAATACTAATCATTTTCAAGACGGAAACTGTATGGCCATATTAGATATCCGAGTGGCACAATTTTTATTACAACCATCTAGACATCACAATTCTTACGTCAATAGGACATCACAAGTCTTCTTACGTCAATAGGACTTTCTGTTTAGTAGGAGGATCAATAACAAGATTTTTAAGATGTCTTAGTGGCACCATTTTTATTTAGGCCCAACTGGACTGTGTGTTTAAAATTGATGGTAGTCCTGCAAGTAGTTTGCATGGAGTGCAATAACAAACTTGTGTTCATGGACAGATGGAAGACAGACCACAAATGACAGACAAGTGAAAACCCCATGACAATATTCCTTTACATTCAAGAGAAATAGTGATAACAACATCAGCACCATTTCATTTCGGACAAAACAGTCATCATAAAAAGTATTTTAGTGAAAACCAATGCTGATATGACCATCTATTCACAGTGTGTAGCGATAGCAATATTTTCAAGATGACTGCTGTGGTGGTGATAATGGATGCCTGATTGGCACCATTTTCATTTAGTCCCAAATAGACCATGGGATGAACGAGTGTTCAAAGATTTATGGCATTCCCCGAAGTAGTTTAGGAGGAGTAGCAATGAAAATCATGCAAAACGATGTACAGACAAAAGGATGACAGACCATCCCAAAAGCTATTCTATCACTCACAACTATTAATAATGAACCACATAAGCACCTGCATTTTAGGCATTTCTGAGGCATAATTTGAACCATGTAACTGTAAAATAAAAAATTTACCCTAAGAAACATTTTAGTTGCTATCCCCCACCCAACCAATCCAGCTTCTGCCTTTGTTAACATTGAGGTTAATATTGGGTGTGGACAGACAAATGAATGGATGCTAAAGTGATCACTATATCAAGCTTCCAGCAGAAGCTTGACAAAAAATCTTGACTTGACAAAATCTGAAAAAAGTTATTGCTGTTAATTGTTTTGAATTGTTGCTTATTTAGAGCTACATTATACCTTGCAATGCAACATTTTAGCTATACTGAGACTTTCTTGTCACATTATATCGAAACTATTGGTTGGTCAATTAATTTATTCTAATGACAATATTTTAACACATTATTGGCTACATTATGGTGACAAAAAATGGAGTTTGAAGTGCCTTTCACAGGAACACACTGAAGCAGCCAACCCAGATTGGTATTTGCAGGGATCTAACCCTAAACCTTTGTTCTACTGAGCTACCACAAATCCGTACCTCAGTTATTAATGCACAGCAAAAATTCTGTATGCTGCATCAGTATGAAATATCATTTCAGCTGTGTTTCCAACACTAAAACAATGTTCCTACACAATAACCAGTAAAAGAAATGTAAGAACGAAATAAAAGTATGAAAACAAGCGATGGATAATATAAATGTAAAAAAAAATAATCAGTTCTTTCACCTATTTTACAGTTAGGAAGTCCCTCTTCCATCCTTAATGTCAATCATGACACAATGTTGATAAATATCTTAATTACACGTTTGATGAGACCATATACTGAAACCTTAACTAATGATAGCTCTCCCTCTCAAGCTGCACAGTCTATATCTGATTTTTCCAAAAGAGAAAGCCAGTACAATTTTAACTGTGATATACTGTTTCCTGAAGTCACCTCTAGTACTGTTCAATTTATGCTACCATTGTCAAATATAAGACAGTGGATGATACATGATCATAAGATATTGTAGACAATCAAAAACTGAGAATTACATGTATTATCTTAAACCTGATTTATAAGACCTCTCTGTCAAGTATATGAGACCATCTCTCTCTCTCTCTCTCTCTCTCTCTCTCTCTCTTCAACATCATAATTAGTCTTTATGTGATAGCAAGATTTTCAAGATGGATCTCATTGTGACATTACTTTCTATATCTATACCATATTCACTGATCTAACATTATATAACTAATTCTGTGAAAAAGCAATTTTGAAACAACTTTACATTCATGGGCATTTCAAGATGGCTGCCATGGTAGCCATATTGGATATCTGATCAGCACCATTTTCAATTAGAACCAACAAGACTTCATAAAAAATCCTTAAGTGAAACCCCCCATGCTGATATGGTCATTTATTCTGGAATAGTGACAGGATTGTCAATATGTCCACTGTGACAGTCATATACTGGATATCTGAATGACACCATTTTCAGTTAGTCCCGATTAGACATCATAAGAAGCCTTGCAGTGAAAACCCCATGTCAATGTGACATTCCATTAAGGAAGAGTAATACTAATCATTTTCAAGACGGAAACTGTATGGCCATATTAGATATCCGAGTGGCACAATTTTTATTACAACCATCTAGACATCACAATTCTTACGTCAATAGGACATCACAAGTCTTCTTACGTCAATAGGACTTTCTGTTTAGTAGGAGGATCAATAACAAGATTTTTAAGATGTCTTAGTGGCACCATTTTTATTTAGGCCCAACTGGACTGTGTGTTTAAAATTGATGGTAGTCCTGCAAGTAGTTTGCATGGAGTGCAATAACAAACTTGTGTTCATGGACAGATGGAAGACAGACCACAAATGACAGACAAGTGAAAACCCCATGACAATATTCCTTTACATTCAAGAGAAATAGTGATAACAACATCAGCACCATTTCATTTCGGACAAAACAGTCATCATAAAAAGTATTTTAGTGAAAACCAATGCTGATATGACCATCTATTCACAGTGTGTAGCGATAGCAATATTTTCAAGATGACTGCTGTGGTGGTGATAATGGATGCCTGATTGGCACCATTTTCATTTAGTCCCAAATAGACCATGGGATGAACGAGTGTTCAAAGATTTATGGCATTCCCCGAAGTAGTTTAGGAGGAGTAGCAATGAAAATCATGCAAAACGATGTACAGACAAAAGATGACAGACCATCCCAAAAGCTATTCTATCACTCACAACTATTAATAATGAACCACATAAGCACCTGCATTTTAGGCATTTCTGAGGCATAATTTGAACCATGTAACTGTAAAATAAAAAATTTACCCTAAGAAACATTTTAGTTGCTATCCCCCACCCAACCAATCCAGCTTCTGCCTTTGTTAACATTGAGGTTAATATTGGGTGTGGACAGACAAATGAATGGATGCTAAAGTGATCACTATATCAAGCTTCCAGCAGAAGCTTGACAAAAAATCTTGACTTGACAAAATCTGAAAAAAGTTATTGCTGTTAATTGTTTTGAATTGTTGCTTATTTAGAGCTACATTATACCTTGCAATGCAACATTTTAGCTATACTGAGACTTTCTTGTCACATTATATCGAAACTATTGGTTGGTCAATTAATTTATTCTAATGACAATATTTTAACACATTATTGGCTACATTATGGTGACAAAAAATGGAGTTTGAAGTGCCTTTCACAGGAACACACTGAAGCAGCCAACCCAGATTGGTATTTGCAGGGATCTAACCCTAAACCTTTGTTCTACTGAGCTACCACAAATCCGTACCTCAGTTATTAATGCACAGCAAAAATTCTGTATGCTGCATCAGTATGAAATATCATTTCAGCTGTGTTTCCAACACTAAAACAATGTTCCTACACAATAACCAGTAAAAGAAATGTAAGAACGAAATAAAAGTATGAAAACAAGTGATGGATAATATAAATGTAAAAAAAAATAATCAGTTCTTTCACCTATTTTACAGTTAGGAAGTCCCTCTTCCATCCTTAATGTCAATCATGACACAATGTTGATAAATATCTTAATTACACGTTTGATGAGACCATATACTGAAACCTTAACTAATGATAGCTCTCCCTCTCAAGCTGCACAGTCTATATCTGATTTTTCCAAAAGAGAAAGCCAGTACAATTTTAACTGTGATATACTGTTTCCTGAAGTCACCTCTAGTACTGTTCAATTTATGCTACCATTGTCAAATATAAGACAGTGGATGATACATGATCATAAGATATTGTAGACAATCAAAAACTATCTTTTTTTAGTATATATATATGCTATAGGCAATTGCAACAACAAAGAGAATGTGAATTGGGGAGAGCTATGCATAGGTATGATCATATTATTTTACTTTAACCAACTCTGTAATGGATGAAATAGTACTAAGATTGGATAATCAACTCCCTTCATATTACTACAAGTAACAAAGTCACATGAATTAGCATTTCAATCATTATCTGGATGGCAGAATAACACAGGCTTGTAGTTTAACTTGGAGACATTTGTTTGATTTTATTCAAACCAAAACTGTCTGTCAACTCTCTAATGAAAGCTAATGATGATTTTTAAAAAAATTTGTATCTGAGATCAATATAAGAAATATGTGGAAATATGTGGAATTTTTTTTTTTCCTCACTGCCCTTTACATCTATCATTTTGGAGCCCTGAGAGGCCAAGTGGTCTAAAGCGCTTACCATTATGGATCACTGCCAACTCACCTCTTTCTGCATGGGTTCGAGTCTCAGATTCGACCAATGTGGTTATGTGAGAAAGCTTGCCAGTAGCTTCTCGTCGGTCAGTGGTTCTTTCCGGGGTTTTCACGGGTTCTGCCTCCACCATTTATACTGGCTGCCATGTATAGTCTATCCTGTACTGGAAAATGGCATTAAACCCTAAAACAACAACAACAACAACATCTATCATTCTGACCAAACTTGAATGGCTTAGCAAATCAAATTATGGTCACTGAGAAAGACCTAGTTTAACTCACTCTTATTCTCTAAAACAAGAAAGAAACCAACCACACATTATGTGAAAAATATAGAGGAGGAAATATTACAACCATATGAGAAGAATTCATCCTCCCAATATGGGTGATCCAGAAGATTCCATCCCAATATGGGTGATCCAGAAGATTCCATCCCAATATGGGTGATCCAGAAGATTCCATCCCAATATGGGTGATCCAGAAGATTCCAGAATATTAGATCTCCTCTAGGACACCCCACAGACATGCAGCCCATATGCACTGTCCTTCATTCATTTTTTAAGATTTAAGATGCAGCCTGAGTTAGTGGGATGTCAATGTGGGGTGAGAGGAGGGAATCTGGTAATAGCAAAAGGTACATTTTTTACATCATTATAATTAGTTTTTACATCCCACCCCATCCCCCAACCCCCACAAACAAGTCTACATTTTAATATTTATAATATCAGCAATAAATACCTGTTGCTATTGCATGGCTTTGTCAGTCTGGTGTGATAAAGATAAACAAAAGAAATACTAACCCCTACTGACAAGTAGAAGACTACTGTGGGATGGAATCTGCACCAGCCACTTTCTAATGGATTATGACTGGGCCTTAGGAGAAAATGCCTTCACTTTACCTTAGCTAGTGAGTGAAGGTAAAATGAGGAAAAAGTAGCATGAGAATGCCATTAACATCCTCCAATAATGAATGGATCAGATAGGTCCAGAAGGCAACAATGGGCCTTAATTTTCATGAAAGACAAATCCCTATCAGTAAGGGACTGGTAAGCTCTCTTGAAAGTAAATGCAATCCACCTAGAAATGATGGAGGCTGAAATATCAGTTGAGCCTTTAATAGGAGGGAAAAATATCTTTCCTGCCCTTTCTTCTCCCTTTAAAGGAGGCAAAATAAAAATGTAAAGCCTTAAATGGACATAAAGTCTATCTCAGTCATTCCCCGCACTGATAAAGCTGAGATTGGGAATTTCAATTGGGAGCAGGGCAACCGATGGAAGCTGTTACTTTGCTTATTTTGCTTAAAAACATGGTTGGAAAAGGAGAGAAACTGACTCATAATTTCCACTGAATCTGATACAGCCCTGCTCTATGGACAGACATGAAGCAGACTCCTTTATCTCAAAGTAGGATTTCCACACTTACCCACATCATGTTTAGACACTGTTGTGAAACAAAACAGAAAAGACGATTTGTATACAAGTTCTTCTATGCAACTAAATGCAAAAATAAAGTAATACGTGGTCTACACTAATATGATAATTAGGAGAAGACACCTTACTTATTTTCACATTTTTAATGCAAAAAAGAGATGTTCTTAGTTCAGTACAGAAAAATACAAGCTAATTAATTCAACCAGGCTTAAACAAAAAATAGGGACAAAAAATTGGCAAAAAGCAGTTGGTACTTTTGCTAACAAACAAGAATAAAATCATGTAAACCTCCCCAAACACTAATATTGGAAAATAAATGGTTTTCTATAACTTGACTTGCAATATGAAGATAAAAGTGGTGTGCGACCTGCTGTACCATGTATAATTAACACAATTCACCATATAGATGGTGTGAATTACAACAATTTGTAATGAATACTGTGTTCTTGAATCTTCTCATTCAAGGATGACTTTTCATCATATGGTCAGAGTATTTTCAACCCAGAAACATACCCACTTTGCAACAGCAACAGGTATGTACAATTAATATTAATAAGAATCAAGGCAAATCCATCAATCAAAATTTACACAAGGATAGGGAAAACTAAACAAAACACCTACCCTAGCGAGAATAGAGCACAACCAAAAATCAGAACATTAACATCCAAGAAGGGTGAACAAATAAAAATAAAATGCTTTACACAAAGTATATAGAACAAATGCTAATAACTCTCAAGAAACCTTAAATTAACAAAGAAAAGTCTCAAACATGGGTATAATCCAAATCAGAAATATAGTAATTTTGCTTGTTAACCCATGAAGCAAAGGCAAATCTTCGTCAACATAAACATGGCAGACATTATAGCCATGTAACCAAAAAAGAATGAAGAACAGTGTGCAGGATGTCAATGGGGTGTCTCGTGGGCGATACTGTGTTCTTGAATCTTCTGGTTCGAGGATGACTTTTCACCATTCGGTCAGAGTATTTTCAACCCAGAAACATACTAGCTTTGCAACATCAACAGGTAGGTACGATTGATATTAAATCTTACGGCTTTTTATTTCTTCAAAGGACAACAATTTCTCAAGGTAAAAAGCTACTGATATACTCACTTTTCAGTCCAACTGCACAATACAAAGACCCAGACCTACTGTTGCATAATGCACTGACAGATCTGTGTCTATGCAGTTTGCTACGATTAATCAGTAGAGCAAGAAACATAGACCTTGATCTGCGCATTCTGTATGTGATGGCAGATCAGCATCTATGTTGTTTTGTCTATAATATTTCATACCTTTGTTTAATTTATATACTATGAATCTACCAAATCCTAAATTTTGTCATCTAATCTTGGGCACTGACAACATTCTTTTTCTTGTTAAATTTTGTTAAATTTTAGGTACCTGAGAAAATAATAATTAAAATGTTCACCTTTAAGTATTTGTATGCTTGAAAAAATAATTATTTAAAAAAGTCTACAAAAAAATTAAATAATTGTGTATATTGTCATTCATTTTTTGCTATTATTTCTTGCTGACAAGACCTACATATGTCTTACCTTTATTGCTTTATCCACTTGGGAATAACTTAGAATTCGTAATTAAATCATCACTGACACCACCAAATATATTTCAATTACTACATGACATAACAAAATTGAGCATCTATCAAACTGACATTTAGCATTGTACCACTAAAACTTCCAAGGAAAAAAAAAGGTCATTGCACAGCTAGCTCCAAATAATCCGCTCTACTAGTGTTATATACTATCTACTGTACACACCTGTAACTTTAACTTCACGTCTGGTAGAATCCGCTGGCATTTTAGAAAATCTATTTCCTCAGATTGTTTATACAAATTTCATGGAATACTTCTATAGTTTATGGAACATTATTTTTTTTAAAAACTGACAGAAAATTTTATATATATATATATATATATATATATATATATATATATATATATATATATATATATATATATATATATAACATTTGCACTCAAATAAACATTTTATATAGATGTGGAGTGCAACTTATGATGTAGCACTGAGGGTATCTAATGAAAGAGCTTGTCACATTGTCAAGAGGATTATTTTACTTGAGCGATCCCCATTGCTAATGTCATTTGGCACACTGTAGGTATGGGATTCATTTTACATATCTCTTTCAGTGGACAACAACAAATATATTCACTTTTACTTGAGTGATGCCTGGGACATGTATAACAAAATCTCCAAGGGAGAAATTTAATCCAATTCATCATCCTTCAAGAATGGATATATCAAATCTGATATCAAAGTGGATTCCCCTAAATGTAATAGAATGGACTGAAGCATCTTAAGTTGTTTTGGGGATATTATTTAAAACTACATGGTACATGTATGTACATGACAGGTAACCTTGTCTTATTTTCTGTATTTTACTGATATCATACTTTTTATATAAACTCTTGGAGTTTCTAAAGCAAAATTAAGCATTATTAATTAGTTACCAATAATCAAGGTTTCTAATAATAATGCATTTTAATTTACACAACCTGAGTTTCATCACTGAATTTTTAAATATAACAATAACACCTTTAATTAGCATTAAGAAAGACCTGTCAAATACTTTTGACAGTGTGAGGGTAACCAGAACATTTGTAGAGTGAGGTGTACCGCAGCCATCTGGAGAATTGGACTAATACTGATTCAAAAGTGTTATAAGTAATAAACTACAAATGTACAAATATAATAAATGTAATCACAATTTACAATTTCTTCATACAACTGATGCCTTTATTTTACCTGAAGATGGGACAATTCACTAATTAAACAATGGGATAATTCAGTAATTAAACAATGGGATAATTCAGTAATTAAACAATGGGATAATTCAGTAATTAAACAATCATAAGATTTGTCTAAAGTTAACTTTAAACATTATTCAATTTACCTCTGAAAACAGTTTTTATTCTAAAGAATAGTGTAATATAAATAGTGTAATATAAATAATAATTTTGGAATTTAGGGGTACAATACCATTTTATTTTACCATCAAATCACCAGATGTTCAGTACAAAAGTATAAACAAAATTGATAAAACCTGAAAAAAATATTTAAATGACAAAAACTAACCTGGTCACACAAATGCTTAAATACCAAAAGCTTATTTGCCTTGGTCAAGCAGTTTTTGCTAAAGTGTACCAAAAATGATTTTTACCAAAATGTTTAAGTACAAAGTGCAAAAGACTGATTTTAACAAATTAAACTAGATTTGCAAATGGCAATATTTATGCCCCACTGCAGCCCAATAAATTCCAACATGAATGAGTTCAACTTTTTATTAAAAATTAATTTGAAAAAAAAAACATTTGAAATAAAATATAACTAGGTCATCTACATAGGTACAGAAGCATGCATATTAAATTTCATCTCACTTTACCATGTGTTTTTTGTACAATCCTGATTTTAACCTTTAAAATTCTGTTAAAAAAACAACCCAAACAGTTGCATTAGTGGCATGAAAATCCAATAAGGTCATTTACATATGCTTACAGAGTGTATGTGATTTGGATTTTTAACATAACTTTAACAATTTTTCAGTCACATTGCTATAATGTCTGCATTGTGGCAGTTTATAGTGATGTCTAGCACTGGAGCATCATGCCGCAGACATGTAGCATGATGTCCCACCCAGTCACATTATCCTGACACCAGGCTAACCAGTCCTAACACTAACCTCTTAATGCTAAGCGCCAAGCGAGGCAGCTCTTAGTACCATTTTTATAAGTCTTTGGTATGACTTGGCCAGGGATCGAACCCACGATCTCCCGCATCCGAGGTGGACGTTCTAACCACTACACCGCCAGAGCGGTCCATATGCTTACAGAAATGGCTACCAAATTTTGTCTATGTCATGTAGCTTTTACACAATCCTGCTAACAAAGATTTCATAAAAGCATCCATGTCCAAACTGTGTCAGAATTGTTGGGAAGAAAAGCCCTGAACAATGGCTTTGGTAGTCAAAATCTAATCAGGTCATCTATACATGCATACAAACACATCTACCAAATTTCATTTGTTTTGGCATGACTGTGCTACCTTGGTTAGCACCAAATGAATCAACGTACCAAAATCTTCAAAGCATACTTTTACAAAAATGGAAAAAATTGCTCATGGCATGGAAATCTAATCAGATCATAAATATATGCTCACAAACATGTGTACCAAAATGTCTCTTCATCAAGCTGTGATTGACGAGGCAACTGACCAATCAGCATGGAAGACACCTGGGCCACCCTAAGTGTATAGCACAACAAACACCTGCTGACACAGTAATCTCAAAATTGTATGAACAAGAGAGCTAAACCTCCAAGTTTCAATCTCTTACAGTCTATAACATTAATTAGAATAATGTTAAGATCACAGAACTTTGAAATTTTTCTTTTTAACATTGGTCTCTGTAATATACCATATGTACTCACTTTTAAGTTGAGTCCAACTGAAAACTGCACAGACCCAGATCTGCTGTGGCAAGCATCCAAGAATCACAATACACACTAGCTTAAGTAACTTAATATCTATCATAAAATTGAACAACAAATATCCATAAGCTTTTAAAATTTTAAAAATCAGACCTATAGCCTCCTTTGCCAATCAAGTTATCTCCCTTACAAAACTCTCTCTTATTATTTACTACTTCCTGTAGTCAGAACTGTCTTCCAATTTATTGCATTGAAAACAAGTTTCAGCGATTTAACCATCCAACTTCCAAAGTGCCATCAATAGTTTTGCAAACATCTGACTTCTGTCTTGAGATAATTAAAGAAATATTGTTATAAAAGATTAAGAAAAAAGTTAAACTGCAAAGATGAATACACAACTAAAAGGATGCATGCACAAAGACACAAAAATAGGAGTGAAGTAATATCTTTCCATAATTTTATTGCTGTTGGCATATGAGCATAGCACAATGCTAATTCTTGGTCAATAAGTGACACTTGCAAAGCCATGATCTACCTGATAGCATGGATATTCTGGGATGCCTGTATCTTAAATTTGGTGATAAATTAATTGTATCAGTCTTGCACAGGCCAACTGTCACTTTTTCCTTACAAATATGTCTTTTTTTATTTAAACAAAAATGTTTTACAAGCTTTATTCTCAAAGTTTGATTAACATTCAAACCTTCTGAAGAAGCGATAAACTGCCAGACAATCTAAACCTAGTTTACTTACACTAAATCTACAAGTTCAAAGTTTGCATATGTTATAAAGCCATTCACCATAACTTGTAGTTGTATTTTTTCCTTGAAACGTTTCATTGTCACTGAAATATTACCTTTCCTAACCCAAATATGAAAGTTTTGGTGTAATAGCATGCCTTGATTGTTAAAACAACAACAAAAATAATAAATATAGCTCTTGATCACTAGAGGATAATTTTACATGTCTACATGAACTAATTTTTGTATAGTGTTGCATAGACAAGCTTATGGGGACATATGGGTGGGCATGTGAAAATTTAGGCATGCAGATGGACAGACAGACATATATGTTTATACAGAACCAAATTCGCCTTTCCCTTCAATTCCACATCCAGAGTTAGTTAGTTAGTTATGCCTGTCACTCCTGCCGGGGTATCGGCCATCCACAAAAGATCTCCAGAGACTTCTGTCCTGTGCCATCCCCTCAAGCTGACTCCTGGTGTGACCCAGTTTAGTGATGTCTGCCTCGAGGTCACGTCACCAGGTGTTTCTTGGTCGACCCCTTCTCTGCTTGCCCTGTGGGTTCCATCTCAATGCCTGTCTGGTAATGTTGGTTGGCGGCTTACATAGGGTGTGTCCTATCCAACACCACCTTCTCTTCATGATCTCTTCCTCTACTGGAAGCTGAGAGGTTCTCTGCCACATGATGGTGTCTGGCCAGCGGATCTGGAGAATTCTTCTTAGGAAGCTGTTGATGAAGGTCTGAACTCTCTTTAGGGTCGACTTGGTGGTTATCCAGGTCTCTGCTCCATACAGTAGGAACAGTCTGGTCTTGGTAGTCAAGGAAATTTCTTTGGCACTCCAGATGTTCTTGAGCTGTGTGAAAGCTGCTCTCACCTTTCTGATCCTTGCCTTGATGTCTGCATCTGACCCTGCTGGTTGATAATGCTGCCCAGGTATGTGAAGGACTCCACCTCTTCCAGGGGACTTCCATGCAGTGTGACTGGATTATTAATAACATACCGGTAATTGATCTTGAGGATCTTGGTCTTGTCTTTGTGGATGTTGCGGCCAACCTGTGCTGATGTGGCTGCCAGTACGTCAGTCTTGTCCCACATTTGCTGCTGACTGTGGGACAAGAGCGCTAGGTCATCGGCAAAGTCCAGGTCCTCAAGTTGACTCCACATCTTTATTTTCTCCTTCTTGGTCCTAAACATTGCCGTGAGGATTCTGGACCCATGTGGTTCCCATCCTATCAGTGCATTATATGCTTGCTTCGACATCGTGAGCCCCACCCCCTGTGTATGAGGCGCATCATCTTCCTCATGTCCTGAATACAGTAGCATCTTTCCTGTCATCAGTCTTCTTTGTCCAGATTGAGTCCATCTTGTCTCGCTAATGCCCAGTAGGGATAGGCTGTAGTTGCTCATCTCTGCTGCTACCTGTGCTGTTTTTCCTGCTTCATACATTGTCCTCACGTTCCATGTTGCGATATTAATTCTCCTGTTTGATAGAAGAGTGATCTGCTTTATGGCTTCCGTGGGCTCGTGGCTTTCACCATACAGTGTCATAAATCTTCCAGAAGAAGTCCCTTCCTCCCTCAGGCTTTCAGTTTCTGGTTTTTCTTCTGTTGGCGTTTTTGTAGCAAGTTGGGTTTTACAGGGTCAGGTTGCTAGCCCCATGCCCAACCTTTTACATCCAGGCTTGGGACCAGCAATGGCAGAGTTCCACATCCAGAACTCCAACCAAAATCTGGCATGAGTGTCATGGTACACGTTTCAAATATCCTTGGTTCAAATTTGACTAAAATCAATCCTACCTCAAATTTTAATGGCAGTTTTCAGAGCACATCAACTATATTGGTACTGCATAAATAGTTTCTCTTTCAATTTAATCTTTACTGTATTTTTGGATGAAAGTATCCAATTTATTCCATAGCTTTATCTAAATAATATAGTGTAGCATGTTTTCTTAAAGTATTATGATTTTTAGATTAGTTCAAGATATGGCAGTTGCTATTTTAAAACAAGGATCCTGCTGAATACTGTCTTGCCTTGAACAGAGTCTTGGACTTCACCAAAATACCTTCACATCGTGTTGATGCTTCTGCTATATGTGCTGACATCAGTATTGCAAAAAACAAAGGTGAGGAAAAACTCCAATTACTATTTCTTCACATTTAAATAAAGGCCAAGACCCCCACCTTCACCCCCAGCCACTGGGCATCAGTTTACACCTCTTCTGGTATCTCAAGTTGCTTGTCCAAAAATAAAGCCCTCCTTACCTGATCCAATTGACTTTAAGACAATGTAAACTACCCGAATGTGGTCAACAGATGAATTTACACATAATTTATCACCTACTAACATTAACAGGCCACAGAGGTAGACTAATGATATATCTTTAGAAGAGACAACCATGCCTATTCTAGCTTAACATTTTCTGTAAAACCCTTGAAGGAGATTTTCCTTTGACATTTGTATTACTTTATAAATAGTGATATTTTCAACTGCTAGGTACATTTTCTTGCAATTTGATAAAAAATAATGTTAATTACTGAAAATATTGGAGGGGGGCAATTGGGAGGGGGGAGATTTCCTCCCATGCTCTTGTTTATAATGCCCCACTCCAATAGATATAAGAAATATTTGAAAGCCATGTTTTATTTTTCAATAATAAACAGTGACTAGGAAGAGCTCACCATAATCTTGTTATCAAGCATTACACACAGAAATCTTGTTATCAAGCATTACACACAGAGAAAAACATGAAATGTAGGAAAATAAGCTGAAAAACACTTGACCTAAAGTACATGCCACATAAATGAATTCTCAGAGTGATCTGGGCACTTATCAAGTCAGATGTGATACATGTATTTCTTATAAAGATCTTTGCACTAATAGATGTACTCTATTCTTGAAGTAAAGAAGTGCAAGTTGCAGAAATATTCTATCAATGAAGATGATAAACTCCACATTTCAAATAGAGAATGAAAATAATCACACTAAGATATTTTATTATACTTTATTTACTTATTTATTTATTTACCAGAATCAATATTTATAAAAATAAAATTTTTTAAAACTACCCTTTGAAAATAATTGCCAGCATAGTGTATATAATCCCAATTATGCAAACTAAACAGTTTACTTAACGTTATTATGATTATATATATAATATATATACTTCATTATTTTGTTTACTTTGCTATTAAAATTTCCGTACTTGTAATCCTAAAATCAATTTTGGACAAGTATTTAAAAAAACACAAATTATCTCATTTTTAATACAGAGCATATTTATATTCATAAACCAACTCTGTACTTTTGTATTGTTGTTTAGTCTTAACTACCATCTAACAAAATATCACTATGGACAATGCATGCACACGATATTAACTTTGTCAAAATGGTTATATTTCTGGCTAATACTGCACTTTTCAGCATTCAACTGCCATTTCAGCATATGACATCATGACATTGGCATGTGCATATGTTGTACAATAGATACAAGTCTGAACTCTTATTTGTATTTAACATTTTATGATCAAGATAAAACACAAGATAAAGTTACTTTTTTACCAGATTTTAGAGTGGTGAGAGGATAAAGTAATCTAATTCTTTAAACCTTTTTACTTTGCAAAAAGAAAGATGTTGGAGGTGACATCTACAAGAATTAGAAAAACTGTTCAGATGTCTGGATATCACTGTAGAACAGGCCCAATGCACCCTCCTGCATGCTGTATTAGGCAACTAATGGAGGGCAGGAACTGTGCTATCCCAGTAGTTAGTGTGCCTGACTGGCAACAGAAAGGGTTCAAAATTGTACCCTGGGATCAGCTCAGGTCACCTATCATATTCTGTCATTGGGCAAGTCACTTTATTCCAGTTGTCTCAGCCCTAAAGAACCTGACTGGTTCTGTGTTGTAAAGCATCATTCAAAAAACAAATGAAACCAATCTCTACACATATATTGATTTTTAAACTCCCTTTATCCCTAAGTGTTTTAATTAATTTTTATGAGGGCAGGGACAATGGGTTATGCATTCCTAGGTACACATTCATACAATGACCCTGAGATGACAACAACTAAATAAAACCTATCTAACTGTAATCTTGTTCTCTCACAACAGGAGAAAACCCTCTCAAAAGATTTCTAATTGGGGTGGATCACCATTCTATTACAGACAATTCACCCCCTGGTGGCTGTTTAAAGCTCTTCATAGCATGAAAGAAGGGTTAAATATCAATTTGTGTGCCTAGAATCCAAATACCTTATCTGTTTTATTAGGGAAAGAGACGTCATTCAGTATGTGTCAAGAGTCATTAAACAAAATCGATTACAAGACTGGCTTTTATATCTATTTGACTAGAATCATTGTCAGTTTTATTAATCATATTGGTAATGGCAGAATTTGCTAGCATATGACTTAATAAAATTAACATTCTGGGTGTTAAATAGGAAATCTTTTAATGATCTTTGAAATTATTACAAAGTTAAAAATATGGGCAGTAAATGATTTTCGTTAGGTGCACTCCACACCTACAAGTCAAACTGCAAACAACAATGACTCTGATCTGCTGTTGTATGATGTGCTGGCAGAGCAGGGTCTATTAATCTTAACAAACTGCATATGGTAGTCCCAGACCTACTGGCGCATTATGTGATAGCAGATCTGGATCTATGCAGTAGATAAGGTACTAGCTTTATCAAATCCTTATATCATCATCTTTCAGAAAAAAAAAACCCATATCCAAATCTGGATTTGCATGATTCACCCTTGTGACAGTTGGTGACAAAAGACTCATTAAAATGAACAACAAATACCCTTGTGCTTTTAAACTTTAAAAATCAGATCAATAGCCTCTTTTGCCAACCTAGTTATCTCCCTTAGAAAACTCGCTCTTATTAGTTATTTACTACTTCCTGTAGTCAGATCTGTCTTCTAATTTACTGCACTGAAAACAAGTTTCATTGATTTAACCATCCAACTTCCAAAGTGCCATCTAAAGTTTTGCAAACATCTAACATCTATCTTGAGATAATTAAAGAAATATTATATTTTATAACACAGGGAAAAATGTTCAACTGCAAAGATAACTAAACAAGTCAATGCAATTCAAAAGAAATATGTGCATGTACATAACCTTTTTAAATTAATCATGCTTCTAACACATTAATGTAATTTTACTCATTCAATACTGAACTCATTCAAGATGTGGATTATAAAAGCATAAATTCTAAGCCAGATAAAAACTGCAGCAGAAATTTCATTTTATGAGTGTTAACAAGTTCAGCAAATCATATATAATATCACCTCATTGATATGCATAGATCTTGCTCATTATCAAAATCATCTGAGATCTTGATGATAAAAGCCCGTATCCAAAGTTCGATCAAAATCAGACTTGAAATATGGCCTCCAGAGTGATAACAAGAAATTGGTGATGATCAGACAACAAATAGCAAAAGAAAGACAACAGGTCATACCAAAACTACACCATGGCCCATTTGGTAGGTGAGCTAAAAAGATATGAATTTCTAGAGAAACATCTTAAAGGAACTGAATTATAAAACATCAAATATCAGATCATATACAGGATCTTTCTTGGACCCTCAATTCTGAGATGCACATAAAAATAGTGCTGAAAAATCAAACTGATGTGCAAAAATCATGTACCACTTTTGCAAGCCTTACATTTATTTCTTCATGAAACCCCTCCAGTAATAAAAAAACAAGAGCTGAAAATAATTTGCAGAAATAAGACCATTTCTTCTTAACTGCTGGCTGCTGAACCTATGTAACATCCTTAAACTACAAGATTTTCAAAATTAATTGCCGTGGCAGCCATGTGGGATGGAAGAACAGCACCATTTTCATTCAGGACAAATCAGACACCATTAGAAGACTTTTGGTGAAAACCCCATGACAATATGATCATCCATTCTGAAGAATTAGGAGCTTGTCTGCTTCTTTCATATTTATTTGCCTAATAAGTTCAGTGTTAATAAAGATGTTTTGCACCCCTTTTGTCCTAAGTTTGAGACCATTTCCAGTATGTGCAATAGTTAATGCAAGTAATGATATTACCATCATAAACAATCTAGTCATAAAAATTATGTCATCTAAAATTGGCATCTAAGATGTCATCTAAAATAGGTGCATGAGATGTCTAAAATAGGTGCCTGAGATGTCATCTTAAATAGGTATCTAAGATTTCACCTAAAATTGGTGCCTGAGATGTCACCTAAAAAATGTGCTTGAGATAATCTAAAATAGGTTTCTAAGATGTTATCTAAAATAGGTGCCCGAGATTTCATCTAAAATAGGTGCCTGAGATGTCATCTAAAATAGGTGTAATAAATATACTATCAAAAATAGGTGCCTGAGACGTCATCTAAAATAGATGCCTGAGATGGCATCTAAAATAGGTGCCTGAGATGGCATCTAGAATAAGTGCCTCAGATGCCATTTAAAATATGTGCCTGAGATAGCATCTAAAGTAATTGCCTGAGATGGCATCTAAAATAGGTGCCCATGATGGCATTTAAAATATGTGCCTGAGACGGTATCTAAAATAAGTGCCTGAGATGGCATCTAAAATAGGTGCCTGAGATGGATCTAAAATGAGATGATGTCATCTCAAATATGTACCTAAGCTGATGTCATCTAACACAGGAGCCTGAGAAAAGAACATTACAAATTTTTATATTTCAGCTTAATGATGAAAAAGAAGTTAATGAACAAAGATATATTGTTAAATAAAATAATAAATAATGCATCAAATTTGCATGTTATCTAGTTTTCCTGGAAAATAAACTTTTGTTCTTTGTTTTATCTCATCTTAAATCACAGTATTCAATAGCTCTATTTGAATGCTTCACAGACTTAGCTCAATGTTTTCAAATATAATCGGTGCCAGCTAAACTCATGATGTGCTGAACATAATTACGATGCACGGTCTTGGTAAATAATAGCCTGAAATCTGATATATTTCATAGCATCATGCTAGTCCAAATAAATATAAATATTGGACCTGAACTTTCAAACAGCATATGCAACAAAAATCTAAAAATGCCCTGGAGCCGCTCAATACTGACTACCCTCCAGATCACTTTGGGCATAATCCCTGTTGGCATGACATCAATGCTTCAGCCCTTACCTTAGCAAGAACAAACCCATGAAGAATATGATCAGAAAAAAATTAAATGAATGGCATGCTGGTCATCAACATACATTTGATGATTGAAAGAATTAGAATACTTGAGCTGAATGATGTGTGCCAGCAAATAGCAGATGCATGGACGAGTTGAAACCAAGTATCATCATTAATGATTTCAAAAAGTGCTGCATTTCTAATATAATGGATGTCACGGAGTATGACATTGTGTTGGTTAATGATTTAAGCAGTAATGCCACCAGGTGAGCAAGGATGACGATCAAAACATGAATGATTACACAGTTATGCCACCAGGTGAGCAAGGATGAATACCAAAACATGAACGATTACACAGAAATGCCAAGAAACGAGGCAGATGAGGACATGCAGTCTCTTTTCGGGAGTTATGATCACAAAGAGGAATTTGATGGCTTTAATGCAACTGACCAAACTCCACAGACAAGTTAACTAAATCTCCATACCTGACAATGCTTTAACTCCACCCTTTAAAAGCCAACCATATAATCAGAAAGATCTATCAATATTATCACTTTAATTTCATGCTCATATACAAAAAATAATACAGAAGCACTAAAAACAACTGATGTTTACTGGATATGATCAGGTACCACAAACAAGTATTAAGCAATTAACAGTTGAAAGGAACAAAGATAAATGACTATTTTATTGCAAACCAACCAATGTTGTGTACAATCCAAAATGATGACAATCATCAATATTTTCAAACGTAAGATATCACATCATTGTTATAAGACAGAACTAAGTTTCTCAACTAATTCTGGATATAAAAATCAGATGCACATTGTACATTAATGCATATTATACACAGCAAAATATGGTATATACCACTGTAAGGTAGTTCACTACCCTGAAATTTAACCCATTTTTCCTTGGCATTTAATCCAATATATCTGATAAGTGATCTGACATAAGACCAAAAAGGCCAGGTGATTCCATTACACCTGCACCAGCTCAGTAAGGTCTCTGTAAACATAAATTGAGCCTGACAACACACTTTCACTATGTACATGTAGAACATGAGGCACTGTAATGATGATGATTAAATATCATGAAATAATACTGTCGTTGATGTTGATGATGATGATGGTGGTGGTGGTAGTGGTAATCATTTCACTGTCCATGCTAGTATCACTGCCCACATTCTGAGGTTATTCTTTCTGTACCAGTAACACAAACTGATAACCTAAGGCTAAAATTTTAGATGGTTCATGCACATGTGCATTGGTTCTATAATTTTGATCTGCCTTCCCATGAGACAGGCATAGGGTATAATGAAGTTATAAGCATCATGAACACCAGTAACTGATAAAAACATTTACAAGCAGCTGATGATGATAATGATGACATTATGATACTATTGGTTGGGTGGCAACAATTATGATGGCAGTAATGATGATATTGTCAGTTGTGGTGGTGGTGGTGAAAATGATGATATGGTACTGGTGGCAACAACAATAACAATTATGATGATGATGAAGGTGGTGGTAGTGGTGGTGTGAATGATGATAATGCCAATGACAAATCTCATTTACAATGCGTTAAAATCAATGGCAACATACAAGTAAAGGTCACTGTAATACAGATCTTTTCCATTCGATACTAGTCCTGCTGAACATGCACCAAGTCTATGTCCGACATGATTCATTTAAAATGTCTTTGTGGCATTGTGAATTACGCATACGGGGTTACAAAATATAAATCTGCATATATATGTTTCAAATTTTCAAAATTACAAATACATGTATGTATATCTCCTTAATTTCACAAAATACAAATACAGGGTACATATCTTTTTCTTTATTTACAGTCAAACCTATGTATTACAACCATTTGAGGGACTGGCTAAGAAAAGTGTTTTCATAAAATGAAGACCAATTTACTATAGGTCATGGCAGTAGTGTTTTCATAAAATGAAGACCAGTCTACCAAGGTCATGGTGGTAGTGTGTTTATAACTGAAGACCAGTTCATCCAGGTCATGGTAGTGTGTTTATAAACTGAAGACCAGTTTACCAAGGTCATGGTAGTAGTGTCTTCATAAAATGAAGACCAGTTTACCAAGGTCATGGTAGTAGTGTGTTCATAGCTGAAGACCAGTTTATCAAGGTCATGGCGGTAGTTTGCTCATAAACTGAAACCAGTTCACCAAGGTCATGGTAATAGTGTCTTCATAAACTGAAGACCAGTTTATCAAGGTCTTGGTAGTGTCTTCATAAACTGAAGACCAGTTTATCAAGGTCATGGCAGTAGTGTGTTCATAAACTGAAAACCAGTTTACCAAGGTCATGGTAGTAGTGTTTTCATAAAATGAAGACCTGTTTACCAAGGTCATGGTGGCAGTGTGTTCACAACTGAAGACCAGTTTACCAAGGTCATGGTAGTAGTGTGTTCACAACTGAAGACCAGTTTATCAAGGGCATGGTAGTAGTTTGCTCATAAACTGAAACCAGTTCACCCAGGTCATGGTAGTAGTGTCTTCATAAACTGAAGACCAGTTTATCAAGGTCATGGTAGTAGTTTGCTCATAAACTGAAGACCAGTTTATCAAGGTCATGGTAGTAGTGTGCTGTAAAACTGAAGACCAGTTTAAAGTAGGTTTAATGACATAATTAAGGTCAATAGCACTTTTAACTTTTGAAAGAAAATAATGACATAAAGAAATCAAATGAACAAGTGATTTTACAAGATGTTATAAAATGGTCTGACACAAGAGTGGCCTTCAGACTAGCATGTTTTAACACAATCTGATTCAGGCAAGTTTTACATTTTCTTAATATACTTGTCTTCTAAAGAACTCATCATGACACATATCAATAATAAAATTTAAAATATATTACAACTTTCAGCTTGGTATATCAGTTGCCGGCAATAAACCTGAAGTCACTTCGTGCATCATCAGTTTTGCTGCAGGTTTATTTCAAGCATGGTGGTATATAAACTTTACTTTGTTTTTAAGAAGCTGATATCATTTAACATACCTCAGCAAAGAATCTGAAATATCTAGATTTAACAAAAACATTTTATAAATGTTAAAATCTCATTCCATTCTAATGGAATGTCAAAGTCAAATAAGGGTCACATTTCAATGATATCCACTGTGAAAAACTAACATGGTACCACCCCATTTGTTTTTTTCTGATGTGCTTAATACAATCTTACCTTTAATGTATAGCATTCCCTCACTATTAAGTCCCTTCATTATAACACCAATCATGTTACAAGATGGGTATGATTACTGATCCCATTTCATAATATCACAATGAAATTATATGTCAAATATAGTTCAATATAAGGCATCCACCTTGGCTGAAATAGAAGTTCTCTCTCCCCATTACCTCCATGCCTCCAAATCCACATTCCCCTCTACCCTTCATGGGTTCTCCCCTCTCCCCTCTGCCTCTCTGCACATCACCATAATATGAACTTTAAGCTGTAATATTTTCTATTTTCTGCCACTTACTTTTCTGTTTATTTAACATAGGATAAGCATATGAATGACATTTTCTCTGCTTCTACAGCCAAAAGATGAAATTCAAAATTTCATCATAAGCATAAAGTCCTTTAATTGTAAAACTAATGTCCTTTATTCCATACCCCTTCAAAAGTACTGAAAGTACCCTCCTCTCTGTGAGAAATTCCTATCAGGAACACTGACAAAGGCAGTACACTCTATGGCTCCCATGGACAGCATTGTAATGATGGAGTACTGTTGTTCAATATGAACAATTTATGGATATAAATAATCTGAGTTGTCATCTGCCTTAAGAACTTGTGATCTCTATATGCAGGTAAATATTCATTGATTCATGTGAAATGTTAATACATCAATGGTCATAACATGCAAGTAGTCATCACTGCAGCAAGCTGAACTGTACGTCAACAAGGGTAATATGAATGACACATTATACACAAACCCCAGTGTTTAACACTATTCAAAGCAGATATCTGAATTTTGGTTGTGCTGAAACCACTTTTCTTTCAGTCACTGTTTGACCTTTTGAACCCAACAATCAATAGGCTTCTTGTTAACCCAAGTGTAAGCCATCCACAGTTTGGTTCAGGTCTCTGATGCTGAGCTGATGTTATTGTGCAGAAACTACAGAGACCCTGGCATTTTACCTTTTGATCCCAAAACCAACTGGCTTCTTCCTTAACTTAAATGTAAGCCATCCACAAAATTTGGTCACCCTACATGATCTACAACTAATGTTATTGTGCAGTAACGATTTTTATTCTTTCAGTCATTGGTCACCTTTACCTTTTTTTTCACAAAATCGACAGTGCTCTTCATTAACCCAAACCATCCACAGGTTGGTAACTAGACGATGGAGAACTCAAGTTACTGTTTGTAAATTATTTTTCTTCTTTCAGTCATAGTGACCTTGACAGTTTTATAGCTTCTGTCCCCAAAACTGATAGGGTTCTTCCTTACACCAAGTGCAAGCCATCCAAATAGCTTGGTCTTGTTATATGATGTTGAACTAATGTTGCTGTATGGAAACCATTTTCTTTCTTTCAGTCAGTGCCCTTGCCCTTTGAGCTTTAAACCCCAAACTTAAAGAGTTCTTTCTTACCATAAAAGGAAACCTTCCACAAAGTTTGGAAACTGTAGATCATGGACAACTCAAGTTACTGTATAAAAACAAAATTGGAAACAGACATACAGATGAACAGACAACATAGTACACTCCTACTTATTTCAGAGATATAAAAATTAATAATGAGACCTACAACACAAAATGCATTTATTGCTTTTATGTGAACATATTTGAGAAACTCTGCTCTAAACATTAGGTCACTGTACAAGTCAATTGGTACAAGGTAGTGTAGTTTTCCCTATGTGCTGGCAAAAATTGAAATTTCTTTGCCAATCTTAAGTGATACAATGTACGTGTCACCATGTATAACCAAATCCTAACGCTAGCTTCTAAATGTATTCATTTTATGCTACATTGCACCCAGTGATGTCAAAAAATCCTCAGATGTTAAAGTGACATCAAGAGAGTCAACAAGCCCCAATGCTCTGTAATAAAAATGATCAGATTAAAAAGTGTAAATGCTTTAGAGATAAAGGAGTCAACCAGATTGATAATCTGATATCCAACTATTCATGAATAAAGTGGAATGGGTGCCAAATTTGTACATTTTTACAATAGTTCTATTCCTTGAAACTAGGACAAACTGAATATCTAGATCATTCATAAGATGATCTCCAAGCATAAATCACGTTGGTTTTGGCAAACACTAACACAGGTCAATGACATAAAAATTAGTTTCAATGATCAATGAAGGCATGAAGATAAAAATCTGAGTATAAAAAAGGTAAATTACAAAAACTTAAGTCCATATTTACTCAGGCATTCCTTGCACAATAAACATACCAAAACTGGAGTGCATGTTTACCCAGCATTCCTTTCAAAATAAACACACAATCTCTAATTTGTACAAAAATCGTTTATATCCACGATGATGAAATCACCTTCAAAGTGAAACACTTGTAATGTGCAACACAAAACCTACACGTCCAGACTAATGTGTTACTTGCCAAGACCTATTTTGGAATGAAATGAAAAGAAAAGAAATTAAAACTTTAATAACAGAAAGCTCCATAGATCTTTCAGGAAGAAGTGTATCTAAGCAACAGAAACTTCAAAACTGTCACAAAACTGTAATGAATTAGAAATTACTGCAAAAATAATGCAAAAAATAGGATGACTGTATAATTTAACATAACAACAACAACATAATAAAAATATGCATAAATGATTCAACAATATAACAAAACATGCCAAAAGGATTAAATCATAAAATTATTATAATTTTACCACATGACTGCCATGTTATTTATGTTAATATACCCGTATCATAATATGTGTAATAACACTTCACAACATCACAATGCCAGGCAATGAAAAGGCATAACAACAAGATATGCAAATGTATTTGAAAGTCAATTCACAACATTATTCTGCAGTTTAAAACACTGGTCAAATAAAATCAGTCATTTTCATTGTGCAATAAATTTTATAAATCTCATAGAATAGTTTCAATCTTCTGCTTACCAAAAGTTTAATATAAGGCATCCAGCAAATGAATTATTCAACTCATTTCATAAAATTTCAAATAAGCACTATATTTTGCACAAATGCCAAAACAGAAACAGCAGAAGCCACCAATACTCCTTTTTCGATTAAAACAAAAATTCTGTTCCGTGCTTGTTGCTTTCAAATTCTCCACCTTCAGTTTTTCCCTACCCTCTATCTTCAATCTCTTTCAATGAGAAAAAGTTTGACAAAAATTACATTTGAAATTTTACCCATGTGCTCAACACATTTAAAGAATTGTAAACCACCCTATCCAAATGTCATAAAATCGGGTCACTACAGGTTTGTCAGAGAATAACTAAACTACTGTATTTCGGGGCCCCGAGTGGCCTAGTGGTCTAAAGCGCTCTCCGTTACGGATCACTGCCATCTCACCTCTTTCTGCGTGGGTTCGAGTCTAGGATTCGGCGAATGTGGATATGTGAGAAAGCTTGCCAGTAGCTTCTCGTGGGTCGGTGGTTCTTTCGGGGGATTTCCCGGTTTCTTCCTCTACCATTAATACTGGCCGCCATGTATAGCCTATCATGTGCTGAAAAATGGAGTTAAGCCCCAACAACAACAACAACAACAACAACTACTGTATTTCCACACTAATACATCAAAATTTGTAAGTCATGATTACAGATCTTAATTGGATTATCTAGTCTACATAGGGTAATTTCATATAAATATTTGATACTTATAATCACATCTCTGATATGCCAGCATATATCAGATCTGAATACATCAAGATATACTTACACCAATATGGATTATATTTACAGTCAGGTTTTATTTATAAGTAAAGAACCAAATATTTCAGCACAAGTCAAGTAATTCTCAACAAGTGTACACAGGAAAACAGGCATGTAATAAAAATTTACTTTATTTCATCATCTGAGTTATAATTTCAACAAACATTTCCCATCATTCCTATCCTGGTTGGATCAGCTTTTTTTTTTTAGCTTTCCTCAGCCTTGGACAACTGGGGAAATGTTATGTCAAGCCTTAGCATCGGCAGCTACATAAACAGTACAGGCATTTTGTCCAGTTCTGCATGGTAACATTTTCATTTCAAAGATATAATTTGTATAAATTGCCCCCTTTTTAATAATTTCAGTGTTCACATTTTTAATTACCAGAAATGACTTAACTGAGATCACCAAACTGAAGAAAATTCGTAAATGTAAAAACTGGAGATCTCTGTTACCTTCCACTGGAAATAAAACAAATATGTGTCAATAAATAAATAAATTGTTCCTAATAGCTTTGGTAATGAATACTAGCAACAATATTTTTTCTGTTTATCCACAGGCTTACAAATCAAGCACACCAAATTCAATAATTGCAGTACAACACAAATAAATGCATTATCCCAGCTTTATTGGATAGCTAAAATAGACTCTTTCTTTATTTACCGAAGTGTAAAATGGGTGGTGTTGCAGGACATTTTCACTGATCCACTTCATTCCATTAGCTATGAGTTACTGAGCCATTTCATTTTGCTTGCTACGAGTCACTGATCCATTTCATTCCACTAGCTAAGTCATTCATCCATTTCATTCCACTAGCTAGGAGTCACTCATCCATTTCATTCCAGTCATTGAGCCATTTCATTCCACTAGCTACAAGTCACTCATCCATTTCACTCCACTAGTTGTGAGTCCTCATCCATTTGATACCATTAGCTATGAGTCACTCATCCAATTCATACCCCTAACTCTAAGTCACTCATCCAATTCATTCCACTAGCTACAAGTCACTCAACCAATTCATTCCACCAGCTACAAGTCATTCATCCATTTCATTCCACTTGCTACAAGTCACTCAACCAATTCATTCCACCAGTTTCAAGTCATTCATCCATTTCATTCCACAAGCTACAAGTCACTCATCCAATTCATTATGCTAGCTATGAGTCACTCATCCAATTCATTCCGCTAGCTAGGAGTTGCTCATCCAATTCATTCCACTAGCTATGAGTCGCTCATCCAATTCATTCCACTAGCTACAAATCATTCATCCAATTCATTCCACTAGCTTGGAGTCACTCATCCAATTCATTCCACCAATGAGTCACTCATCCATTTCATTCCACATCAATCACTATCATATGTAGCTAGCCAAAACAGTGTTTTGAATGTGCCCTCTTGTGTATCACAGGTTTACTGCCAATGATTGACCGGTGAGAAGACTAAGTATGTAGCCTGGAATTCAATACTATGATTTCAATGATCTCCACATGACCTGACTAAAAAGAAAAACTTGTCTCTAAAAAGTTTAAATTGCAGTAATTGTATGTGACGTGTCATTGTCCATAGAGGTAACTTGATTATTCTCAGCTGTCTTCCAAGGTCACTGTAATGACTAATCTGATGGGATCAGTCTCTTGCAACTACATTGAATCAGAGAAGTGGTAGATACTCTTCTGGCTAGTTACATGTGTCAAGGTGTTACATGTAGGCTCATACAAATGTAACAGAAGAAAAGAGTGAAGTCAACAAGCTTTGTATATTTTAACAAAATAATTTATTTTCCTAGAAAACAATGTAAAAAAATTGGTAAATAGGACTTAAAGTTTGTGAATATAATCCAAAATTTGATCCTAAGAATGAAAACACAAGTCCTATCACTAAATAGTTCTATTAGAATCCAGGTTCGAATCTCGATGACATACAAATATGGAAGGCGATGACGTCAGATGTGGTCCAAGGTATGAATATCAACAATTCCTCAACTGAATTACAGTTTTTGTTTCCGAATAATTCCAGAATAAATTTCCATGAATATCTTTCAGACTTTTTTTATAAAAAAGTCAACTTGTTGAGTTTCCAGGAGAATAAATTATTAAATCCAAAAATCAGATGAAAAACAAACAATCTGGCAACAAATAAAAATAACACCTTGTTCCTTCAAGATGTTAAAACGACTCTCACAGAAGAATATTAAGAATGCGTATTTAAACCCCAAAAACATTATTTCCAGTCTCGCGAGATGGGTCATGTGGTCTCTTACTACAAGAAATCTATCACGTACGCCAGTGTAGCCCCACTTAAAAACCAATGATAAATAAACGTTGTTTACACATGGTGATCACGCAAGGAAAGTATGGCCCTGATACTGACCACTCATTTTAACTGCCTGTTTACAAACTTCCCCAACCTAAGACGAACTAGGTTAACTAAAAATAGTTCTCATGTAACATGTTTTATGTCTTAGATAAATAACATTTAGTTAAAGAAAATATCGAATTACTGAAAAAGAATTTCGAATCCTTTCAATAATCAATACAATAAAATGTGATGAAACAAAAATTAAATAAAAAAAGAATTTTAAAACTAACACACAAGCTATTTAATTACATATACGTAACACAAGGGTCCATGTGGAATGAAGTTGAAAATCTGGCTAATTACATATGTCAAGGGTCCATGTGCAATGAAGTTGAAAATCTGGCTAGTTACATGTGTCAAGGGTCTATGTGGAATGAAGTTGAAAATCTAGCTAGTTACATGTGTTAAGGGTCCACGTGGAATGAAGTTAAAAATCCATGATTAGCAAAGTACATCCCTGGAAGTCTTGTCATTAATAGTGCTAGAGGATGATTCTTTCCACATTCACACCTCTTTGACAGAAAGCACTTGTAAAACATTTTGTCGGGTTAAACAATGGTTCGGACTAATAAACTGAATCTCCAGTATCAAACTGAAGCACTTTAATACTCATATTTTCAATAACTCAGAGGATAAAATAGAAAATAAATAAAGAAACAATATATCATTTTTGTTAGTCAGTTTCTTTTATTAAATCATCAATCTAGCTGAACCAGGTATTATTGGTGCACAACCATTTCATAATCATGCACAATCAGTCTACTTTCATAGGATTTGCAATGAACATTTGGACACATACTCTGATTTATGCAAAGAAAATGATTTTGTTTAAAAATAAAAAGGTCATTGATTGAATGATAATAATAAATGTTTGTTAAGGTTAATACTAATATTTAAAGCAAATTTTATCCATCTTTTTATCAGTAGTATCATACAGTTGCAGTTTTGGACTTTACAGTAAACTTGGTTCTTGTTGACTTTATATCTTTCCCCGAGTCAGTGAAACAACATTGCATATAAAACAGATAGAATTTAATAATTATAATATTATAATATAACTGGTTTTTAACTGCTCAACTACCAAGTAACTGAATAGATGTTCACATTTTTAAAAATTCTGATTTCAATAAATAATAAACAAAATTTAAAGAACTTTTTTCCAATAATTTCCAACATCTGAAGTTCTACAAGGTTTGAATTTGCATAGTTTCACGATAATTATTAATGGCTACGTGGATTATAGTGTTGAATGTTAAAGATCACCTCTTAAACCAGTCTTCAAAGGTTCAATTTCAATCTGCAGATATGTACTTTTATTATTATTTGTAGGCTTAATTGTTACAAGATCAATAATAACAGTAACACTAACAACAACAACTACAACTCTCCGTCAGTTTCAATAGAGTCGCCCAGCTGTAGGTGTGTGTGTGGGTATGTGTGTGTGTGATTTGGATTTTAACACAGGTTTAACAATTTTTCAGTCATATCACTACGATGTCTGCAATGTGGCAGTTTAAAGTGATGTCTAGCACTGAGGCATCATGCTGCAGACATGTGGTATCATGTCCCACCCAGTCACATTATCCTGATACCAGGCCAACCAGTCTTAACACTAGCCTCTTATTGCTGAGCGCCAAGCGATGCAGCTGCTAGTACCATTTTTCTAAGTCTCTGGTATGACTTGGCCGGGTTCAAACCCACGACCTCCCACATCTGAGGCGGACACTCTAACTACTTAGGCCAATGGCATAGTTCGCCTAGCTGTAGGTAAAAGATCACTGAAATAACATACAAAAGAACAATTTTACAAATATAAGCAAAGTCACAACAAAAATGAACACTATTTAGCTCTGAAATTATTCCTATTCATTTTAAATGCATCAGGAATAAAGTCAACCTTTTTCTTCTCTTCTGCTCTCTTTGAGAAAAGTTCCACAAGGTGTGAAAGATTAATAATGAAGGGGTATAAAAATAATTTATGTCTGCTATAAACTGTGTACATCCAAACCTGACATCATAAAATGTGCCAGCAGGTCAAGGTTTAAACTATTTCCTTAAATTATAACAAGCAGAACAGTACAGACCATCATCCACCATTGCATTATATCACTGAAAAGAAATGTAAATAAGATGCTTAATTCTTATTTAATGGATTTTTTATTTTGAGGGATTTAATGCCATTCATAGCACAAGATAGGTCTTACATGGCGGCCATTATCTTTTGATGGAGAAAGAGCACAGGAAGACCCTAAGAAGAACCACCAAACCAAGGGAAGCAACTGGGAAGCTTTCTCATACAACTACAATGGTCAAGCCAAGGCTCTAACCCATGTGTATAGAGGTTAGATGTGAGACATCTTAGACCACTCAGCCACCCGGGTCCCCTCTTATTTAATATGTAGTTGAATCATTTATGAGCCAAAGAAGAACAGACTTGTGATTTACAGTCACTGATTCGATACCAACTTAGACATTTAGCCCCCATTTCCTCATCATTATATACTGTAGCCAATCACGTGCTAAAAGAGCTATTAAAACCAACCAGCCAACCAACCAACCAATATTAGCTTTTTAAAGCATGTACCTGGCAAAAGATGTCTTGCAGATATTGTCATGAAGTGTGCCTGGGTAAACATGTCTTGCAGATACTGCATTTAAGTGCATCCAGCTAAACATGTCTTGTAGATACTGTCATCAAGTGTGCCTGGGTATACATGTCTTGTAGATATTGTGAAATGCATCCAACTAAACATTTGTTGCAGATACTGTGGTGAAGTATATCTGGATAAACATGTCTTGTAGATATAATGGTGAAGAGTTCTGAATAAACATGTCTTGCAGATATTGTGATGAAGTGTATTTGGATAAGCATGTCTTGTAGATATTGTGGTGAAGTATATCTGGATAAACATGTCTTGTAGATATAATGGTGCAGTGTTCTGAATAAACGTGTCTTGAAGATATTGTAGTGAAGTGTAACTGGATAAACATGTCTTGTAGTGTTTTGTATAAACATAGTCTTGTAGCTACTGTCGTGCATTTCCATCTAAAGCCTAAGAGATTAAAACAGATTTATTTCAGGTCTCAATGTTCCTACCAAAACTTAAAATCAATTAAAATTTTATTATTTGTTATTTTAAAATCTATAATTTTTAAATCAATTCCAAGATAAATATTTCAGATAGTCCCTGCATTTAACTGAACAGGTAATTGAGTTTCTGCCCTTTAACATCCATCTTCAGCAGTGAAGAAACATTGATGTTTATACCATGTTTGTTGATAAACATGGAGAATAACACCTACATTCTATTAATTTTTTATTTGAATCCTTACAAATCTTACTCAAGACCTCTGCAATGTCATTTAACTAGATTCTGATGATTTAGTACAGTATTTTCAACACAGATTTACTTGGAGTGGTTGGTGTCAATAAATGCTAAAAAAGACAAAGAAAGCAGGATATATTTGATAGCTTACTGACAACAACAAATATTAAATCATATTAAAATACATTGAATGAATATCCAAAAAGTAAAATTTGATATATGTTTCAACTTACCAAATACATTCAAAAGTATATAAAAAAAACAACATACACCCACCATTTAAAATCTGTAATGTGCTGAAAAATGTTTTTAAAAAACCCACACAAAAAACTTTATAATGTCCATAAAGTAGTGGATAAACCATTTTTATATAAACTTATTTTTTATAAAGTCAAAGATTTCTTTTGTCGCAGAACATCATCAAAGGATGACTTGGAAACCCCTTGACCAATAATACCGGGCACCTGTCCAGACATGGTATTAATCTGATTGTAACTTTCTGATTCATGCTTCCTAAGCTCACCCCACTTTCATAAAAATTTGGCAAATATTTACTGAGGATATATCTGTCTAATAAACCCACCCACAACATTTTGATAAATTTATTAGACTGCCCCCTCCTCCCAGTCTTATCATGGGAGAGATAATTTAGTGAATGCATGATCACAACACTGTTAAACAACTCAACTAGTCACTTGAATGAGGCAGTAGATACTAATAAAAGCATACTGCAGTGCTATAAAGATTTAATAAAGGGTATTTTATTCTCCTGATTGGAATTAATTGTTTTCTCAAATCTGATGTGGTATTTTCTAAACACAAAACAAATTTACTATCGCTGACTAAGTCCTAATCAGATGGACATTAGTGAAGCCCTTTTGAATGCATCAAATGTTTTAGCATTTAAAGATACATTTGATTATATGGCTTTATTTGAATGAGTGTTCACAAACTGATCAAGTACTATTATTTCAATTATTCACAAGCATCCAGAATTAATACTAAGAGAATAGTTTATATTGATCAAACATACAATCTTAAAACACTGACTGCTTATACTGGAGCAATATATACAGAAAACTTTGTGATCAAATAGAAACATTTCTTAATTATTTTCCTGTCATAGCTAGAAAATAATACTATTGTTGAATGTAATTTTAATGACAAAAAAGCAAGTTTTTCTTAATACTTTATCAAATCAATATGATTGTTGATTAAAAGGAGGTTGGATAGCATTGCGTAGAATGTACTCTGAATAAGGGACAGAGAAGCAAGAGTATAAAAATCACAATAGTTTGCCCCCCAAATAAAAGTACAAAACAAAACAACTGTAACCTTGCAAACTTTGTAATGTAACAATGGATCACTGGATTCAAACTTGAAATGGAAATATTAACAGATACATGATGTATGCATAAGCCAATAGAGTGATTGAACAAGTGGTAATGAGACGTACCTTCACGTTTGTCTCTTAACTGCCTGATTTCTCCTCTTAATCTTCGTCTTTCACTGAAGATGGCGCTCTGTCTAAGCTATAAAAGACGGTTATTTTTATTAAACTTGTTCAACAGTATTAATGAGCACTGTCAAAATATTTATGGAAAAGGTAAGTGTTTTACAATAAAGTATACATATAACCAATTCTCATGATGCAATAAAATGTGATGCTGAGGAAATATACAAATTTGTTTCCTTTTCTTCTAATACCAATTATTAACTTCCTGTCTTGTAAGGTGAACAATTTCCTTAGCCTGCATTTTTATATAAATCAAATGGTGGGGTAGGGTCCATTTAAAATTGTGATCTGACATTTAGGCTGGTAAACCTGTCATAATCTGACAAACATGTACACAAATCTCAATGAATTTCATAAAGTACTTGTATTTCTGTTCCCCATGGCACTGATCTCAAGATATTTGGAGTGTTATTAACATGTACTGCTTATGTCAAGTAAAACAAAAATTCTATGTTACTGTAAAAGGCTTGAGTAAAGTTGGGTCAGCAGGTAGACTTTATTCTTTTTCTTTTTTTGAAATGTTGTTAAACATATGAATTAATATATTCTTAATTCAAATTGACAAACTGAAGAATTATAAGTAATCTGAGTTGTCAAAATACAATAAAAACAATGGAGTGTGAGATTTTAGTTGGGTTACAGAAAATATAATTTTCTTTACTTAGCCTTGTATTGTATTTATCTGCCTGTAATCCACACACAACTGCCAGCCGCAATGATGAGAGTTTATGCCGTTCAGAATTTACATCACAAGAAGAATATCACAGACCATGACCTACCTGCATGTTATCATGTGGCAGATTTTCCAATATAACACATTTAAAACAAAACAAGCCTTTATTTCACAAATGAGTTTATATCCAATACTAATCCTTTAATAATTTTAAAGATATATTTTTAAGATTCTTCAAGTTAAGACAGCATGGTGTACACTATAGCAAGGACTTTCATTATTTATATTGTGTAAACTCATTCAAATAACTAGGAAAATAAGCTGTACAAAAATGAATTGTACTTTATTTACATCACTCAAATACTGGAAGAGACACTGAAAAGGCTACCATATACATACATGTAGTTGTTTATATGTCAGACTGAACTGCAAACAACACAGACCCAGATCATCTGCTGTTACATAAAGAGCCAGTTTGTTCTGCTCATTATTTCTAACAAACTGCATAGACCCATATCTGCTGGCATATTATGTAATGACAGAACTGGAATTTTGCAGTTTCCAGTTGGGTCTCACTTATGCCAATATAGATAGTAATCCATTCAGTGAGTCATACAAGGGTGATTAATCTTTCAAACACATTTTAGCTTTCTACTATGAGTAGTCTCCCTCTCAAAAGACCTAATCATATTCCAAGAAAGGTGATCTGATACAATGAAACTACTCCAATCTGTTTTATAACAAAAACAAATTTGATAAAATATTTTCTGGTAAATGGAAATGGATGAGATTGTTTTTATGAGTTTGGAATTGTGTATGACATTGTTCCAAGAAACTAAATATTTTTCTCCAACCTGATGGAGTTCATTTCACAGAGCTAATAAATGAAGACTTACATTTTCTTGTAAGGTCTCCTCTTGTCGGTCAAGACCAGAAATAATTTGTCTGGGTGCACCAACTGCCTTCATGCCACCCCTGGTTTCATTGTTGATCAGCTCTGACTTCCAGCCCTGTTGTACTGACACGTCCTCACTTCCTTCTTTGTTATCTTCTGATTCAAATCCATACTTATTTATTTCTGCTGCCTCATTAACCATATTTCTGTCTCTGGTTTCTTTATCAAACTTTACATGTTTACTCTTTTTCATTTCTCCATCAACAACTGTGCAGTCACTCTTCTCCATTTCTTCATTATCCACATGTCCAGTTTGTTTCTCAGACACTGATATGTCATTATATTTCCCGTGTGTGGGGTCAGAAATATCAAGGTCTCCATTAGGTAGGCCACTAATCTCATTAACTGTAGTGGTTTTTCTCCCTTCACACACTCTTCTCCCTGAATTTCTATTAAAAGTTTCATCTGTATAATTCTGATTTAAAAAAAATTTTCGTGACACAGTTGAACTTATTGGACTTAACAGCTGTCTAGGAGACTTTTTCTGTGAATAATTTTCAGATTTCCCTTCATTTGAATGCCTTAGAATTTTGGAATATGTTTGATCTTTAGCATCTGCATCATTACCTATCCTAATGGCAGTGGCCCTGTACAACCCATCTTTAATATTTTGACTAACTTCCATTCTCTCCCTTGACTTAACATTGTCACTAAACTGAGTTGCCTCCCTTGACTGAATTTTCTCTGTGTTAAAACCATGACTGGTTCTAGCATTCCCCAATTTAGGCAACTGCTGCCTGGTTCTCGAATCATTCTCTTCAGAATTCTGACTGGAACCGGTTGTGCTAAACTTCCTGACTATACTGATTTTATCATTATCTAAGCCAGATTCTTCAAAGGCAAAAATGTCATCATTTCTCCTCGAAACTCTAGTATTAGGTGTACCTGGAGAAAAGTCACTAAAACTTTCAGTACTACTCTTTCTATCTAACAGTGGTGATGATCCAGATGAAGATAACTTCCGGACTGTTGCAGGTTCAAATGAATATGTTACAACTTGGTCACCATCAAGTCTGAGTCCACGGAGTTCACGTAGTGATTCTCGAATCTTACGTCTTTCATTAAAGTCAGTGCATGATAAGAGCTGGAGAGAAAAAAAAATATTCTTAAACGTATATTCATGAGCCCTACTTCATATGTTGAAAAACAAGTATAACTCAAAGATGTGTCAGCACAGAGGAGATTTACACAACTGATCATAAGCTTTCACTTCAAATCAGAAGGATTTTCATCTATACAATTTTCAGTATGTAAAAAGGAAAAACAGCAATAATGAAACAAACTTACAATATACTGACTTTTAAATCTGATTATTAAATACAACCAAACCAGCACATAATTCAAGAACATTAAAAAATCGTTACAAATGTCTGTGCACAGCAAACCACAGTATATACTTGCTTATAAGTCGGGTCTAACTGAAAGCAACACAAACCCTGATCTGCCATCACATAATGCTCCATCAGACCAGGGTCGATGTTGTTTGTTCTAATGATAGTCCTAACAAAATGTAGGGGGGAGGATAAACTAATTTTAATGATGTAATACTTACCTGAAGCATACTCTTTCCTGGATGGAAGATACTCTCAATCATATGATGAGAGTTCATCCTCCCATAGGGTGACTTTATAAAACCTATTTAGTTTTACCCACCATCATATGAAACTTGTATTTTAATATCAGTAGTACATAACCTGTTGCTAATGCATTCATGAATTTGCCAGATCAATGGGAGGCTGATGATCCCACAAACTGGTGAAGGGAACGAAAAAAAGCAAGGAATATTCACCCTTACTGTAGAAATGTGAACCACTGCCAGATGGCATCCACATTGGCCACATTTTGTGTTACTACCATCAGTTCCCGCACCCAAAACTATGCCTTCACTTCGTGAATCAAAAAAAAAACAAGGTAGGAGGAGAAGAAGGTCATGTGAGATTACAAAAAAAACAAGGTAGGAGGAGAAGGTCATGTGAGATTACAAAAAAACAAGGTAGGAGGAGAAGGTCATGTGAGATTACAAAAAAAAACAAGGTAGGAGGAGAAGAAGGTCATGTGAGATTACAAAAAAAACAGTTTTCATCACCAGGGACAAATGAGTTTGATAAGCCCATATGGTTGCATTGGTTTGAACTTCAAAGCTTTAATCTTCATGAATGATAGGTCCTAATCAGTAAATAGACTCTTGATAGTTTGGTAATCAACCTCAAAATGGTGGAGGCTGAAATATGAACGGAGCCCTTAAGGGGATAAAAAGATGCTTCCTACCCTTTCTTCTTCCTTTATAAGCAGCCAAATAAAAACATAAAGTCCTAACTGTGCCTAAAGTCTATCCTAAAAGCATGGCGTAACTTCTAGTGAACCTTAGACAGTCTTGCTCTTTGGAGAGGAGATGAATTTTGCTAGTTGATCTTTTTGAAGCCAAGGAGAAGAAAACAGTTTTGAGGGCAAGGTTCACAATAAGATTCTTAGGGGGTCTTAGACACCACAAGACACAAGGAATTTCATCTAGGCATTAGTGAACGTGACACCAGCCATTGCAGCTTGAAATACTGGATCGGGTCAGCTATGTGAGAGTCCACACCAATGGCCAGGCCATCAAAGATTTGTGTTAGAAGGGGCTGCTCTTGATAGCAGAAAGTGGAAGAGAAGAAATCCAGCCACTGTATTCAGTGAGGGACAGCAAAGATTAATGTTTCCTGCTGCAGCAATCACAAAAGATTCTCCATGTGGCCCGCCAAGCCATATCCTGTGGCCTGCAAAATGGTTGATGTCACATGGTGTCATGAGAGATAACAAAGGTGGACCATCATAAATGCACTCACGTGGCCCTCAGCGTGCTTTCAGTTTGAGACCCCTGATTTACAGTACTGTGAATTAAATCCCAAATAATCCTAAATGTTCTATCACAAGGCCAAAATGAACAGAAAATGTTCTGAATGCATTTCAAAACTCTTGAATGTGCTGATGTACCAAAAATCTTGAATAGATTGATGTACCAATAGACTTGATGAATCAGTGATATAATCCAGAATGTCTTTGAATGAATTCATAATAACCCCAAAATAGTGTTTTAGCAAAGAAGTCAAGCAGCATTTTGTAATTCCAATGAATAATTTAAATAAATGATTCCTGAAAACAACAGTAAATGATTCCACAGACTGAACTTAAAATGGAATGAATAATTTTGTATACCACTACCTTATATAAATCCTAAGATGCAATAAAATGACCAGTATGTGAGTCATAAGTTTGCTTCCAGAACATTCTAAGTTTGAAGGCTGAACCATGCTTGTTGAAGCCGAAGAGGAGCTGTCAATATAAGCTTAGCAGTGGAGGCCTCTGAAATACTTTTAAAATCATCCTGAAGAGAGGGAAGGCAAAAGCAAACAGACAATGCCACTGGCAGAAATTGTCATTGCTCAGAATCTCTGGTCTGGAACTTGCGAAATGTAAAAGTAGAGCTTGTTGCTTAGCCTTGTTGCAAACAAGTTCACCAACTCTGAAGTCTGAACATGAATCTGCTATGGATTGGTACAGAGACCAGTCTGTGAGAACCATCTTGCCCCTTTTGGACAGGCTGTCCACCAAACAATGTTCTGTTTACCATGAATGTGGGAAACTTAGAGGGTAACCCATTCCAAAGTTGCCCAGCAAAAAGGTTCCAAATCTCAAAGCAGAGAAAAGGGGCATGTGTGCCTATTTGTTGCCTGAGTTACACACCAATGTCTTGTTGGTTGAGACCATCATGCAGCAACTTCTTTGTTGACACCCCCCCCGAAGTGACAAGAGCACTACCCTCATTTTCAAATCATTTATGCGGAGAGAAGATTCTTCCCTGAACCACAAATTCTGCAGAATTAGCCCTTCTGTCTCCTGGCAAGTGCTTCACCAAGAATCTGATTTGTCTCTGAACAGATAGGATTGAGGTTTGGAGTCTTGCATGAGGACCCCAGCACACAAAAAACTGGTCGCAATTCATCCATTAAATCAAATGATGGTTGAAATCCAGACCTAGAAAATGGGGGCATTCAGAGAGTCCCTGTGTGGTTTCCAGTTTGCCTGAAGAAATGACACAGAAAGGCACATATGCAATCTGCCTAGGGGAACCATGTGTATTGCAGTGTCAAAGGTCCCCAAAAGAAATTGATAAACTGACAATGTGGTCTTTGCTCTCAACACCACCAACAGGGTCAGGATCTTGTCTACTCTGTCCCACAGTACACAGAATCATCCTCTTTTTGTGTAGAAATTCATCCCCATAAACAAAATCTTGAGATGGAGTAAGTTCTAATTCCTCAAGGTTGAGTGAACTGTCCAGCTTGGTCAATATGGGCCAACAGTGAGACAGATGTAATATGAGGGACGCTAAGCAGCCACCTTGATCGACGGTTGGGAGGAGGCAGAAGACCTAACTGGCGGAGGTGCTACCTTGGCCTGTTCTATGTCAAACTTGTGTAAATGTAAAAGGACTGACAGGACATCATCTTGTTCTCACTCATGGGAGACAGGACTTTGCGGCCCAGTGTCTCTCTGCTGCAAGAGATGATCCCTAGTGGAAGCTGGTGAGTAAGAGTGAATCTCAACCATCCTGGGGCATTTTATGTAAAAAAAATATGCCATCCCCTTTTACCCCACTGTAAAAGGGATGTTAGTCCATGGACCAAAAACATTGATCTTTCTACCATTGGGGAAAGGTTCTAAGTCATACTTGTGAAAAACCAGAAGTTAGAGGAAATTTGCAAACTTTGGTCAGGAGTTTTAACTGCAAATGAGGAGGATTTTCATCAACCTGCTTTTTAGTGTGCAAATGGACAAAGATCACAACTAGAGAACAGATTTCCATTTCCTATATTAAAATATGCATGTCATCTCATCAATCAGATAAGGCCATTCTCAGCAAATTGTTGCCTTTCATACTGTCCTTATATATATATATAGCACAAGCATTTTTAGCCTTTCTTAGTAGGTTACTGACTGGATTCTATTTGTGGCAGTCCTCATTACTGTTGATCTCAACACTTGGAAGATAATGCATCATTACTGGATCCAGGTTTTTTCCGCTGATGGTCTGAATTTTCCTCAAAATAGACAACATCCTTTCAGCATCTACATTGGAATATGGTATTACAAATATACCAAAAAGTTTAAATTGTTTCCTGCCTGTGGGTAGATTAAGGTTGCTGACTGACTGCCAGGACCGCTCATGAGTGATGCTATCTGCATGGTAAAATCTGGGAAATTCTTTTTAAAATCAACTTTACAGGAATTTCAGATTGCATATTCGCGTCTCTTTGAACTTAACTCCACTGAAATTCCTATTTTCATACATAATTGAAGTTCATGCAATATTTTGGTTCTTTAAATAATTTTTGCACTGGGAGATAACATACAGTTATATATCTTCACAAGCTTCAAATAATGAGACCATAACTGACCTGTTTTCTGCCACTTGAGTTCTTTAGCAATGATTAATCCAACTATGTCTTTAATCCTTTCCAAATTATTTCTAATCACCCAGAATATAATCCATCTCAACAAACCTTAAACACTGAAGCCAAACACACCCTGCCAAAAAAATTCAAGTAACATTAATAATCTGCTTGACCTCTTCAGTAATCCAAACATAATCCATTAACATCTTTAATCCTTTCTGAATTACTACTGATCACACACATTATAATCAACTGCTCTGGTGGTCTAAGTGGTTAGAATGTCTGCAGGAGGTTGCAGGTTCAAACTCCAGCCAAGTCATACCAAAAACTTATAAAAATGGTACTAGCAGCTGTCTCGCCTGGCGCTCAGCATTAAGTGATTAGCATTAAGACTGGTCAACTTGGTGTCAGGATAATGAGACAGGGTGGGATATGTTGCTATATGTCTGTGGCATGATGCCCCAGTGTTAGACAATACTATAAACTGCCACAATGCAAATATTCTAGTAATATGACTGAAAATTGTTGAAGCTACATTAAAAATCCAAAATCACACACATTAAAATCAATGATTATGTTTAGGTTATTTTTTGTCAAATTTGCAATGAACACATCCTACTTGCTCTGCATAAGCCAGTTCTCAGTCATGTGGTCATAGGAAGACTTAACTAAAAATATATTACACTGGAAGCAAGGTGTAGAAAAAATGGGCACAAAAATCTTTTCCCGATTTATTTTAATAATAATTTGAAGTATACAAGAGATTTCAATGAGTGATGGAAGAACAGGAGAAACACCCCTGATCTTGGGAAGAAAACGCTCCCTGCAGAGAGATTCCCATGTATGATATATTAATTTGAAATTTTTTATTTCAATACCACATGTCAATTACCTCAGCTATGCACAATTCCCACCCACCCTCCACCAACAAGTCTGATAAACTCTCCACCACTATCTAAAAAGTTGGCAAGTATGTACATGTGCATGTTATATCTGATGGGTAGGAATCAATAATAAAATAAGAGGTCCAAGTTGGCCTAAAATCACTCACCTGACTCTTATCAAATGTGGTCTAAAGCAAAAGTAAAGGGCCAATATGAGAATACTTTATGTCAAACTTGATCAAATTTCATGGAGCTGTTTTTGAGAAGAAATAATTTAAAGATTTTATATTTTTAGTAACAGTGGCCAAATCTGCCTTATTTTTTTGGTACAAGCCTTAAATGCCATAATGCCAGAATGCTGAAAAATCTGGTCAATTCTGTCAAGCAGTTTTTAAGTCTTAAAAAAGTTTTTCTGTATAGTAATGGCAGACACACATCACTGGTATATGTTTGAATGGCCTTGATGCCAGAATACTTTTCTGTCAAATTTGATCAAATTCTCTTGAGCAGATCAAAACACTAATTGTGCAAAGGTTTTCCAATGTTTAGTTATGGTTGCCACATTTGTATAAACTTTGACCTTGAATGATTCCTGAAAAAGTAGGTCCAATTCTATTTTGGTGTGACTGGTGTCACACAAAAAGTATTTTATCTTAAATAACTTAAGACATATTTAATTGTAAATCGGCATCATTTCTACACATTTGTAAGATGTTGCTAATGTTTTCTTTGTAAGTTTGAAAATTCCGTTCAATGATTTTACTGAGAAGTCATTTCAAGTTAAGTTTCATAAATTCACTTCACCTACTGTTGAGAAAACCTTGAAAATGGCAAATTATGGATTGACAACAGCAGCCACATGACAGATGCAAGTCCATATCATCAGGTATCATGACTTCAACCAAGTTCAATTGAGTTTAAATGTAATGTTATATATCAGTGACCAAAACTGTTTGCAGGTTAATAGGTCCTTGAACAAGGGGGATATCATTTCAGTATGTAAACACTTAATCTCCAGTTACAAGTAAATTAGGAACTGAATATAAATTTGATGGAAAGTTACTGAGTCTGTCTCAGTCTCCATGCCTAAGCTCCAAATTAATGGGTTTTTGACCTTCAAGTGACCCATAAACATTCATCACTGCCATTTGATCAATGAACATGCTTCCCAAAGGAGATAATGGCTGAACATCAAATATGGCACTGAGTTGAATTTCCACTAAGGACAAAGTTATTTATTGGCACAATTATTCTCTGCTTGATGAGGGAAAAAACTTAAATCACAAAGACAACTTTGTGCTCCCTTCACACACAAAATACTTAATACATTATCTCTAAACAGTTAATTAAAGTATACAATGTCAAACAGAAGCATATAACTAACACATAAGTAGACATGAGGGGCTATTTTTTGCTGCCCAACTGGGCCATTCAACTGGTAAGGGGCCTCTAAGAAATATCATTGGCCCCACTTGTGACACTATATTAATTTCAGTACAACTTTACTATACAAAAGTTTCAATAACAGAGTACAAGGAAAGCAGAAGCCATTTATTAAATTTTAAAGATACAATACTTTGACAAAAGTACAAATTTCATTTATGGTAAAATAAACACTCTAAATCCAAATAAACCATTTATACTCACTTATAAGACCAGTCAAACTTCAAACTTCACAGATCCAGATCTGCCATTGCATAATGCACCAGAAGGTCTGGATCAGTGCAGTTTGTAAGGAGTAATCAGTAGAGCAAACAACATAGACCCTGATCTGCATGTGCATTATGCTACGGTATAGCAGGAAAGTTGTTTTTAAGCAGTTTTACTTGACTTATAAGCAAGTATATATGGTATTCTTCAATTCAAGGCTATGGGAAAACATGCAAAAAATATAAAGTATGGAAATATAAAATATGAAGTATGACAGATTAAACAAGCTAAAAAGCTTTCTATCAATCAAAACTGGAAAACAAAAAGTGCAACTCAAAATTATATTTGGAAAGTCTTCAGTGAATTCATTGAGGAAACACCAAAAATAGCACCAATCAAATTCACTCACTTCTGGTAAATGACACCACTGTCACTGATGACAGTGACAATTTTCAATGATTTTATCATCAACATTACCACATGATTAAAGGAACCAGTGATAGAAAACAAATTTGATGAATTAAAAAAGTTCTACATGAGCAAAATCTGTAGGTTTGTATGTTTCTCTGTCCCAGCAGTAACAAAGAACTTTGTTCAAAAATGTTTCACAGAACATGTTATTAAAAAACCTACAGACTTGATCAGACTGGTCCACAACTCATGAAAACATCTTCCCTGTTATTACAGAAAAGCATAAAATTCATAATCAATTTAAGTATTACAACCTCAAATATCCCCAAAACATCAAAAACTGCAAAAGTAATCCCTAATCACAAATTAGGTTCTACGGAAGATGCAAGTAACTACTAACCAATTTCAATATTACCAAACTGTTCAAAATTGGTTGAAAAACATGTTCACCACTCATTCATGTCATATTTAAACAAACACCCCAACAAATCTGGCTTTAAAATAAATCACTCATGTGAAACTGCCTTGATCTCCTTAACTAATAAATTGATTCACTCAATTATCAGGGTAAACTAATAGGATCTATACTTACAGATTTCATAACGTTTCTGACATGGTGGATCATGAGATTATTTTGAGAAAACAAAAAATGTACCACTGTAACGACAGAACAACTAAATGGTTTATTTCATAGTTAGATGAGAGAACACAGCATGTTTATATCAATGATGTCTTGTCTGAACCTGGAACAATTAGACATGGGGTCCTACAAGGCTCTATGTTGGTCCATTATTAATTACATTATTCATTTAATGACCTACACTTTTACTGGGGGATTCAATTTCATCAACAGATTATTTTGAAGAGGACAGAACATTATCAGACATGCAAAACGAAAAGTGTGAATCGAAAATTTCTTTACAGGCTGCCATAAACAAACGGAACAAATGGTGCATAAGCAATGGCATGTTACCAGTAGTTAACAGTTGTAAAACTAAAATATTATTTAACATGGCAAAAAAGATCAACTCTTGAACTATGTTTAATATGAAAGGATATAAATTTGCAAATGGTCTGTCATGACAGACTACTTGGGCATTTTTGTATATAATAATCTATCATGGACTGAATTTTAAAAACCAGTCCAATTTTTGTGAATACATATCCTAAATTCAACATGACAATACAAAATCACAGATTGACCATATACTGCAATGAGAACTGAATAATGCACACAATGATTGACTGAAAACTTTATTTCAACCAATAACAGTTGTATAACTTCATTTTACATATGGTGTTCAATGCTGTTAACAATTTTCAAGGGTTGTAACAATGATAATATAAAGCAAGATATCAGCCGGAAAAGATTGCTTGCACATGCAATGATATGTATATTGGATAATCAGACAAAATTTAAATTATTTGTATTTCCAAATTTATTGAGCCAGCCATCTCACTTGCTGAATCCTCAACTGACCTGAACAAAATCTCTCACTGGCCACAGGAAGCTGAGCAGCAGTTAAATCAATCCCTGCATTATAGCCCAACCATTCAGAACTAAAACTGGCATTGGTCTCAGAGGGTAGTTCTGATTATCCACCAAGATAAAATAAATGCCAATCAAAAGCAAACCCCACAGGTTGATTTGATACAATTAGTTACACCCTAGTGAAAACTGTACTGAAATTACACTGGCATCCACTGCTTTCTGGTGGAATTCCACTAGAAAACACTGGAATGTTGATATAAAAGGGATTCACAATAACACAATTTTTATTTTTGAAATTCCTGAAATGAGTCCAGAATTTGTGTTGAAATATATTTTAAAAAATGGACGATCTATCCTCAGACCTCTGTTATTCATTCTATTTATCAACGACTTACCTCTCAAGATTGGAACTTCAATTTTTTTCACTGACCTCTATGCAGATGATACTACACTGTCTGAGATGGGTAAAACCACAATGGTACTTGAAAATAATTTACAAGATGCTCCCAACAGACTTCAAGTATGGTGCATTGAAAACAGTATGATCATAAATACAGAAAAAACGAAAGCTCTACTAGTTACAACGCAACAAAAACGAACATGGCTAGATAGCGACAAACTCCAGGTTCTATTTGACAATGTGAGCCTTAATATGACCTCTCAGGATAAAATTCTTGGTGCATTCATAGATAACAATCTTACTTGGTCTATTCACATAAAACACATTTTAAAAAAGGTTAATTCATATCTTTGGCTACTGAGGAAAATCAAAACATACATTCCTCTTCAGTATAGGGTCATCTTTTATAAAAGTTATATTCAGCCATATCTGGACTATTGTAATGTATTTTGGGGTAATACCTCTAATTCAAATATAACAACACTTTTAAGACTCCAAAACAGGGCTTGCCATTTAATTCTAGCTCAATGTATTAACAATTTTCAGGATGCAATGAACACAAAAGTTTTAACAATACATGAAAGAATATTTCTTAGAAAGGCCAAATTGATGTATAAAGTATCCAGAAAAGCCATTCCTGTCTATCTAAGCAATATCTTTCACCAAAGAGATGCTGACGGTGCTCCAAATTTAAGGTCCATAAGAAGTAAAAGTTACATTATACCAAGGCCAAAGAAGGAATTGTTTAAAAAAAAGTTTTCAATATACTGGTCCACTGGTATGGGACAACTTTCCCAGTGACATAAGGCAGGCTCCTAGCATTTCTTCTTTTCATAATCAATGTCTCAAATGGATGAAATCTTTAGACCATTGAACAGTTCTTGTACAATAAATACCGTCTGCTTTTCTGTAATTTTGCATCATTTTCACAGATGAATTTTTCAATGCAGGATGATATTTTACATTTTATATATGTGTATGTCTGCACAGATGCCTGTGCATGTGTTCCAGGCTTGATACTTTGACTTTTAAAATCACTTAATTATTTAGCGTCAAGCCAGATTCTTCACATCATGTTGTATATACTGTATATATTGAACATAACAGATAGAAGGCCTCAAGGTAGATTAGTTCTGTAACTAAATGAGTTACCTTCTCTAAATAAAGTCTTTATTATTATTATTATTATTATTATTATTATTATTATTACTATTGCTATTATGGCAGCCATATTAGATGTAAGAATGACACTAGTTTTATTTAGGATCAACTAGATATCATAAACCTTTTAATGAAAAGCCCACAGCAGTATCAGCATGAGGAGTAGCAATAAGATTTTCAAGATGGCAGCCATAGTGGCAACATGGGATAACAGATCAGTATTACTAGACATCATAATAAGTCTTTTGGTGAAAACCCAGGTTGATATAACCATCCAAAACAGAAATTGCAATAACAAGATTTTCATACTGAATGTTTGAGTGAAACCATTTTCATTTAGAAGAAAGCAGACCATCGGATGATTATACACGTTTTATGGCAATACTTAAGTAGTTTATGAGGAACTGCATTAACAAACTTGTGCTTAATGGGAGGTTGAACAAAAGACCAGCCCATAAGCTGTTTTGGTCTATGATCCATGGAGCTAAAAGACTTATCATGATGAAATACAAAGTAATGAAATAAAGAAAAGCTATGATGTTTCATAGTATCAGAAACAACCATTAAGTAGACCATATGAAATAATGGAAAGAGAAAGAATTTACTTTACTATCTATTATTTACATTACTTGTTTAATAAATTAAAGAAAACAAATTACTTTTTAAGTTCTGACTGGAAGTTAATGGATGTTATCAAACATTACTAAGTAATTATTAAGACACTACTAATTAATTATTAAGCAATCAATTTGTTATTGTTTGCACATGAAAAAAACCATATCAGTTTACTAGTAATGAGATTTCACTTATTTCTAAATAATAATTAACTGGTCCCAGCTGGGAATCACTAATGTGTTGTATAATTCCATTATAACAATTAAATTAGAAAGCAATAAATTTATATATGGTTTCTGGACTAATAAGTTGTCTGACTCAATTATACACCACCTAACTCTAAGAAAAGCTGCAAATCTACTAATTTCAAATTATTTACTAAATTTTTTATTTGCAAGTGCAGGAAGGAAAATAAATTTCCAACATAAAAATTAGTAAATGTTTTCTTCTCCTGCAAATAAAATATGAACTCTGAGTTCTGAAATTCTGCAATTTTTTTTAAAAGGCCAATTTTAGCTTGTAACAAAATAGTTCCCTGAATTCTGTTTTCCCCCTTCATTCCTATGTTCTGAATTTTGTCTTCCAATTTAAATCATGTCCTACAATTCTAAATTTAATATTATTTTTGTCCAAACTTTATAAAAAACTTCTACAAACCAATGATTCAACAAGTGTCCCATGGAGGAACTGATATTTACTAGACAAAGAAATATTTCCAGGTATCCAAGATAATATCATCTTCTTTTAAACTATTGAGTATTGAAAGCTTTTGAGGAACTCCAACATACCATATTGGTAACAAAACAGTTTCTCACATGTCCTAGTTAACATGTTCACAAGACACCTGTAAGTGCAGGACAATTTTCTTTGTCATGATCTTTGACTTGAACTTGATATCATGGATAGAAAATAATAAAACTTTTCTCAATGTCTACTTATACCCAAGTGCAAAGTTTGGTTAGATCTATAATTAAATTTTTTTTCTGAAAAACAAAACACAGCTTTTTATGATACATTTTACAATATTTGTTAGATATATCCACAAAATAGGTCTAATAAAAACTCCATCCATGTATGTGTTAACATACACACAGGCCAGTTAAAAACCTGAGTCAAGCCATTTATCCTCAAAATCAAAGTCCAAGTGCTGACTACCAACTTATTCACTAGAATGCAACCAAATACAAAGCCTGGTCAAAATTTACTTGTATAATTTGAATGTATATGTAGATCACTGTGTTTATAAGTTCAATGAAGAACAAAAAGACAAGAGGTGACTGGACTCAAATGTCAATTAGGAATGGTTTTCAAAACTCCTTCAATACAGTACAGATATTTTGGTGGTCAGATCTACACCATTTTCTTCAAAAGTACTTAAATATTTCAAGAAATGTATAAAATCCTGTAGTCTCTGGGAAAAGCTGTGAATTATGTGACCTCTCCATCTGACAGTGCCTTAAATCCTTGATCAAATGACATTTATTCACTGCATGGATTTCATGTATTTACATTCGATCCACCACAACTTCAAGGTTCAGTCATCACTGGGGATAAAAACAGGTTTTGAAAACAATATTATTACTGCTAATAGTACGATTTTGTTCTTGCAACCCTAACAGTATTTCAGCTGATACATGTATTACCATCCAGAGGCTTTCTGTGATACTCATTCAAAGGAATTAGAAACATGAAATGTTTCTTTTCATAATATCAAGGTAATCCACTGACCATAAAATGGAATGGTCCAACATGCTCTGATCTCCTCTTACTCACTGCAAACACAATATTCTAATATGCACTGCCAAACTTCCCTAATTTTAATGAGACAGTCCAGCATGACCACCCCTCTCCCCTAATTATAAATGTAATATTCTTGTCTTATTGGAAATCAACATTATTTGCACAAACTTAGTAGGAACTACGTATGTTTCCTGTAAAATTCTTAAAATTCTGTGGAGTAAATTTGTGAGAACTGTTACCAGAGTAGGCAACACTAACCTCTGAAAAAGCAATAAATGAATTACAAAATATATTTTAAAAAACTATTTTTAATAAAAACTGATTGGCTTGTTAAGATAACCACGCAGAGGGTGGTGCACATCTTTTGGGTGGTGCCCATCTGAAGTAAAGCCAAGCCATACACTCTATAACCAAATTACACCCATCAATCATACACCAAAAAAAGAGAATTAAAAGTTATTTAAATAATACCTTTTTTAAATAACCAAGATAACCTGCAAATAAAAACAGGGAGATTTTTTTTACTTTAAAAATCAAACCCTGTGCATTACAAAACTTGAGTGGAACCTGGTCTGATACTGAATAAGACATTCTAAAATTACTAAATGATGTACCATGGAATGTCCTGATATGCACTATCAAACCTCCCTGATGTTAAATAAAAAGTCCATGCACTCCATGGCTGGTTAATGGAATGTTCTCATATGTACTGCCCAGCTTCTCAGACCTTTAATATGACACTGAACATGGCTCCTTGTCTTACTCTTGACTCTTCTTTTGACCTGGATTTCAGTTTCTTAAATAACAGTTAATGTTGGGCACAGGAAGACCTGGACCTGCATCTGACTTCTAATTCACAGAAAAAAAATTAAACCAGTATCAATGGAGGCAGCAGCATTGGACTGTTTTTTTATATATATATATATATATAATTTTGGCTAACAGAATGATATGTTCTACTTAGCTTACGTGATACTAAATGAGACATTCTAAAATGACCAATATGGCCTACACTCATGCTACAGTTAAAATGTATCAAAGAAAAGGAAAGAAAAACTACCACAGAGGGGATTTCATACAGAATCAAATCTGTTGGGAGAGTAGCAAACAAAGACAATCAGTCTGTCAGTACATGCCAACTTCAAGAAATGTGTAAAATTTATGAATACTTACCAGTTACTTGAGCAACCTTGAAAAAGCCAGATTCATCAAACAGAGAACATGTCAATGTGAGATTCATGTGATAAAACAAAACCATTGTTGACACAATGCTCTATTCTTGATGACAGCGACAGGTTTCTAATTTTTGTTTTTGGAATAAATATGTTGAAAATCATGTGTACTTTTGTACTTTTACGAACAGTATGTGACTTTTTCATTTCACATTTTCAAGTTTTTGTACAATAACATTGTAATGGGGTTTATCGTTAATATAACCATGATTGTTGGTCCTCTGATGTCATGGACATGTTGGTTGCAAAATTTGTGTAGTAACAATGTGACTAGCATTGCCAATGGTGAGTACCAGGTCAAACACAGTTGTTTTGTCAAGTTGTCTGTCAGACGATTAAAGACATAACAATTTTAATACTCGCAATCTCTCAGAAAATAAATCATTTTTCTATTGATTTCATACAGGTATGGCTCAATGTAACATAGTTTAAGCTTTACTAGGCCCACTGGTAAGCAGCTATGGGGTGGGAACGGTTAAAGGAAACTTGGAATAGGGAAGAATTACCAATGAAGGACATTTCATTTGTTTCACAGGATGATTTAGTTTCACATGGCAATGATAAAATTCAGATGATTCTTAGTAGGACAATTTCAACCAGTACTAGATGCCAAATTGGCATCTGAGGAATGGCAGTTTATGAAAGTAGTTTGCGGTGCTCATTATCCCAAATACAGTTTTCCAGGCCTATGGGGAATACTTGCAGTCAATAATGCTTCAAACTTGCCAAATCTACTAAAAGTGAATACAGCTTGTTCTGGTCTCTCCTCTCCAAACAGGTCCATGTGAACTCGGATTTTGCACACAAAATGACAAAAAACAGTGAAACACAATAGATTATAAGAAGACAGATTGAAGTGTTTAATGAATACCTGTCTAAATGGAACAAGAGCTGAAGATTATGACCTTTTACCTGCTTTAAGGCTATGGAGAGGCAGAGAAAGACTGAAGATTATTTCAATAACTGAATAGATAAGACGATAGTTTTACATGAAAACTTAAATAAAGATCTGTATGCTACGGAAAGTCCATGTGTACTTATTATGAAATTCAAGATCTCTCACAATAGTTTTCTTGTCCCTTTGAAATTTTGTGTGTCCCCTTAATTGTGGGTCAGAAGGACACACTATCCCTTTCCCATAGAATGCAAGATGCAACACTTCATACTGATATATCCATTACAAAAACCCTGAAAAGAATAAGTAAGTTAAAATTTAAAATAATAATTAATATGAACCAGGGTATTGTCAATTAAATAAAAAAGGAAGAGTTATATCTTATCAATCACTCGATGTTTTTTGCATCCTATGACATGAGCATATACCATATATACTCGCTAATAAGTTGAGTCCAACTGGAAAATGCACAGACCCAGTTCTGCCATTGCATAATAGGCTGCCAGATCTGGGTCTATGCAGTTTGTTAGGAGTAATCAGCAGAACAAACAACATATACCTGGTCTGCAGATGCATTACGCTATGGCAGATCAGGATCTTTGTTGTTTGTACTTTGACTTGGACTTATAAGCAAGTACATATGGTAGATGTGACAGAACCAGGAGATCAAATCAGTGCTAGTAGACTGACTTCTAAATCAGTAAGGTAAGTTAAAATAATAATTAATATGAACCAGGGTATTGTCAATTAAATAAAAAAGGAAGAGTTATATCTTACCAATCACTCAATGTTTTTGCAAACATAAGTACTGTGTAATTGCTAAATTATTAATATTTTTCAATTATTACTGGAATTACTTAAAATTTTTAGCAGAATATCAGCATGTACAACAGACACCAGCCCATGGGTTCAATGCCAGCGAGTTATTTGGCTGACTGAAGAAGCAAAATATGGGTAACCAGTCCATCTGGCCAGTTGAATTTTTAGGCGTATCAAGTAAATTTAATCAAATTTTTTTTCTATATTTTTATGATATTAAACGAAATATTAAAAACCACATGAAAAATAAATAACGATGAACTGTTCTGAAGGCCACTTGTAAATCTGAGTGAGAGAAGATAAATAACTCGCATTTTATCTGTATTCACTAGATGCTTGTAACTCCAAATAAAAACTTCAGCTGTCTGATGACATAAGCTACTTTTGATTCCCAACATCAACATGCAGAGTCCTTTGGATGCCTGGAAGCCACAAGAAGCAAAAACAAAAAAAACAACAGCCAAGGAAAGAACTAGTCAAAGGAATATGACACTATCAAACAAAAATGATAGTTGCATTACAGAATTCACTTGGAATATGGAAACAGAATGCATTATAAGACCATGACAATGCTGTTCAAGTTTGTTCAGTTCAGAATTGCAAATAATATGAGACTGAAGCTCTGTGAATTTTCACATAAGCATCTCAAAATTTAGCTAAGTTACTGAATTTATTTCATGCATAAATGATTTCAATACCATTTGTATCAACATACAGAGAAACACTACTCATTCAATATATCCTGAAAAAGGTGGTATATGTATATGTAATGGCCATGTTGGCCCTGGAGTTATGGAAGAATTCATTCTTGACACAGGTTTCATCAGTTATGTGAATTAGGTAAATTGATCTATATTTCAAGAAAATTATGTCAAAATTCAGAGCTTCTGACACTGTTAAAGTTCAAGATGCAGAGCGAAACAAATTATAATTGTTCAGCTGCATTCTGCTGAAGTGGATGCATTTGATCCAGTTCCAGCAATCCACTGCTGGAACTCATTTTACCACCGACCTAATTTCATGAGCAGTTGTCAGCCAGATATCAGTCAGCCTCAAATCTGGTCTAGTTTTGATACTGTCACTGATGACAAGTCAATGGATGAAGATCCTAATTCTTATTCAGTCTATAACTCAGACTGGTCATCAATAATTACATTATCATGTCCTATCCCTAGACTGGTCATCAATGATTACATTATCATGCCCAATCTCTAGACTGGTCATCAATGATAACATTATCATGCCCAATCTCTAGACTGGTCATCAATGATTACATTATCATGCCCAATCTCTCGACTGGTCATCAATGATTACATTATCGTGCCCAATCTCTAGACTGGTCATCAATGATTACATTATCATGCCCAATCTCTAGACTGGTCATCAATGATTACATTATCATGCCCAATCTCTAGACTGGTCATCAATGATTACATTATCATGCCCAATCTCTAGACTGGTCATCAATGATTACATTATCATGCCCAATCTCTAGATAAGTATATAATAGATCTGGATCAGCTGGACAGTGAGCATCATTGGCTTGGTCAGTAAATAGTGGTTATGTTATGCTGAATTTAATAAATTTGATATACAACTATCTTATTTTGCATTTTTTTTATGTTTCATGTTTCATTAGATAAATAACCTTACTAAGGGCTGACATTCATGTATACCTGAATCTACAATTATATCACTGACTACATTATCTTTTTGTTTCATGAAATATAGGACCAGTTAGTTATGGAAAGGACCAGTAGTATTTTCAGGTTACTGGTTCTGTGGGTTCCTGGATATTTTGGTGAGTTCTAAACACTAAAGAATGTATGGACAGGTTCTACTGTATTAGTAAATTGTTTCTTTGGGTGTATGAATAAATGAAGACAATAAACAGATTTCTTGGTCATGTACCTCAATGTATTAACCCAGAGAAGCGATTTTTAAAAACACATCCTGTGATATAAATATGGGGATAAAACCAGGTCATAGGCTGCATCCAGCCTACACGCCATAGTCTGCACATGCTTGCTGTATTGGCTGCAAAGAATTTCCATGAGTTCAAGCTAAGACCATTTCCTTTTTAACTGATGAGTGTTCAAACCATCTCTGATATTCTCGAGCTACAAGATTTTTTCAATTAGCCACTGTGGCAGCCATAATGAATGCAAGATCAGCACCATTTTCATTTAGTATGAACTAGACATCATAAGAAGACATTCACTGACAACACAATTTTGACATGACTTTCCATCTAGAAATGAAAAGACTTTCAAGATGGCCAGTGTGACAGCCATATTTGATATCAGATTGGCACAATTTTTATTCAAGACCAACTAAACACCCATATGAAGTCTTCCAGTGAAAACAACATGTTGACAACTTTCCATTTAGGGGTAGCAATATCATAATTTTCAATATAGCTGCTGTGTTGGATATACTGGATGTCAGATTGGCAACATTTTCATTTAGGACCAAACAGACATTATGAGAAGTCTTTTAGCAAAAACCTCATGCTGATACAATCATCCACTCAGCTGGATCAGCAATAGCAAGATTTCAAGATGGTCACCATGGTGGCCATACTGGAAATTTCAGTGGCACCATTTCCATTTTGGACCAACGAGACATCATAAGAAGTCTTCTGATGAAAACCCCATGCCAATATAATTTTCTGTTCAGAAACAGTAGCAACAGCAAGACTGTCAAGATGGTGGACATACTGGATGTAAGATTGGCACCATTTTCATTTGGAACAAACTAGACATCATGAGAAGCCTTACTCTGAAAAGCTCAATTTGATATGACCATGAATACTTTATGGTCCTGTATTCTCAATACACATACTTTTTACTCTAAACACAAGGTAATATAAAAAATATTTATTGTGGAAAAATCTATGTATCAAAAGGCAACTTTCTTGATATGCACAAGTTGATTGAAATACCCTGTACATTTGAGACTTGTGCTCCAGAAAAAAAAATGTTTACAAGCAGTCAGACAGACAGACACAACAATACAATAATAGCTATATCCCATAACATATGGAGGGGGGAGAGATAAAAAAGGAAGTAAAACTTTAACAGTGAGTGTATAATGGAATCCACATGGGTCACTTTCTGAGTGATGATGACTGGGACCTAGAAGAAAATGTGGTACGAAGGCAAGAGGAGGAGAAAATAGTGTGAGAAAGCCATCACATCCTCCAATGGCAAAAGAGTTATACAGGCCCTGGAGGCAGCAATGACTTGAACTTCATGGGGTGTAATTTTCATTTTAAAACAAAAGGTGGGCCCAATCAGCAAGGGATTGGTAAACTCTCTTGCTAGTTAATGCAATCCACCTACAATGATGGAAGCTGAAATATCAACTGAACCTTTAATGGGGAGGAAAATATTCTTCTTACTCTTCCTTCTCCCTTAGTGACTGCCAAATACAAGCATAAATCCCAAACTGGATACAAAGCAAAGCCCTAAATGGACACAAAAATCATCCGCAGCAGAGATAGAGCTGAAACTGGGGATCTCAGTCAGGATTGGAGCAACTAATGGAAGCTACCTTTTCTGCTAAAACGAACCTGGTTGGCAAGGAGAATTTTTAGGTACAGTTATTTCCACAACTAGTTTATTCTGGATTATATTTTCATTCTGATATTTATATGGAATTTTTCAGCCCTGACTTAAGTTGTTGTACACTAAATTCAAAAGAGTAAATGTTGCAATGTTCTTGATATAATGCAATACAACATCTAAAAAAACAAAACTGAGTTTGTATATATGTAAAATGTATGTGAATATTGCGAAGGGCAAGTCAAAACTTTGTGGAGAGATAGTGTTAGGTACTAAATCAGATGAAGTAGCTATCATACAATAAAACACTATCTGCTCTCTGTTGAAAATACCACATGTAATTTATGATTACAATATCAGTTACTAATCTTTCCTTGAGGCATACCATGGATTTTTTCACACAATGGTATGTGCTGTTGAATAAAAGATAAATCAGTCACTGATTTTTACCCAAGTTGTTGATACTTTATATTCCATCACTACCCCCTTCAGGCTACAGCTACTGCTAAAACCCAGACACCATATATCATATCCAAAATGGAGAATATGGCAAAATGTCCAGCAGCACAAGAAGGCTTCAACATTTTGCTGGTCAAACAAAATGTTACTGTGTTACTGTTACTTACCCAGCATTTTACATCATGGTTTTGTTACATGAAAATCTCAGTTCCAAACATATACTTTTTTTCAAGTTCGAGCTGTGGACAAGTATAAATGGCATCTGTGCAGAATAAAGGGTAAAATCTGAAGCACTGAATTGGACTCATGAAATTTTCTGAAAAAATCTTCTAGATCTAAAATTGTTTTTCTGCAGGAAAATGGCATTCATCCCCAAAACCCTTCCCCTGAAACAAGTTATCCAAACTTTGCTTCTTTCATTTGTGAGCCAAATTTGAGTGATGTGCTGATACTGTCTATATTCTCTTGCAAGTCATGTACAACTGCAAAAATACAGAGCCTCATCTGCCATTGTTTTTCTACTGAATAAAAACTGCACAGAGCCAGATCTGCCAGCTATTTATGCAATGGTAGATCTGGGTCTGTGCAGTTTGCAATCAGACTAGACTTATAAGCAAGTACATATGGTGCTTGAAGTACCAGGCTTCTCCTTGTCAACTGGCAGCCAGCTAAATTACCATCTTCAATGATGATGATGATGATGATGATGATGAAAATTATGACTTTATTTAAAGAAGCTCAATGGTCAACTGACCAATCTTCCATGAGACTTCAACCATAACATTACACACACACACACAGACATATATATATATATATATATATATATATATATATATATATATATATATATATATATATATATATATATATATTTACACACACATACATGCATACATACATACATACATACAATGTACAATTCTTACATGATGAGGTGTCTGGTAGACAATTCCTGCTGCGCTAGCTACTTCTACAAGACTGCACCTTTTTTTAATACTGCTGTACTGACTTTGCTTTGTACTTTCAATTTTGAGCTGACAACTTCAAAAAGCTTTAGTATCTATTTGATTTTTTTGAAAAATACCTTTAAGCCCAGTTTGAATTTCTTGCTAAAAACCATTTAGAGAAAGGGGCCTGGGTATATCTATGTACATATGCAGAGTTAATGTCACATACCATATATACTCTCTTATAAGTCAAGTCAAACTACAAACAACAGAAATCCTAATCTGCCATAGCATAATGCACCTTCAGATTGGGGTCTATGTTGTTTGTTCTACTGATTACTCCTAACAAACTGTACAGACCCAGATCAGCTGGCACATTATGTTATGGCAGATCTGGGTCTGTGCAGTTTGCAGTTGGACTTGACTTATAAGTGAATATATATGGCAAAGATCCTAAACTGCTGCAACATAAAGCACTGACAGATATGGGTCTACACTGTCCTATGTTATTATGTGCATCTCATACATAAGAAAACAAGGCACATGCCATTGGCCCATTGACATAATCAAACTGGTTGATGAAGCATCTGGTTTTCTTTGCAAAATTACTTGTACTGTCATCATTTTCCACAACAAATTAAGGCATGAACTTCTGGCTGACCACAAAAAACCAATTGTACATAATTTTTTGTCGCTATTTTACTTTAATAACTTTTGACACATGAACTCCATTTTAACCTCATAAGAAACATAATAACTCTAATCCAACAAAACTAATACTGAGAGTAAAGAATTAGGAAAGATTTCCCTTTTTCCATTTTTGGAACTGTTGTGCATATGGATTTGCAGCAACATAATCAGGTTAATTAAAACTGAATTCAATCAAATGCTGATATTTTCCCACCCTTAGTTAATTTTACATCTGACTGTCTGATCCAGGTCCTCCCAGGGGGCCCCCAGTGGCCGAGTGGTCTAAAGCGCTCACCATTACAGATCGCTGCCATCTCACCTCTATTTGCATGGGTTTGGGTCTCAGATTCAGCCAATGTGGGCATGTGAGAAAGCCAGCCAGTAGCTTTTCGTGGGTTGGTGGTTCTTTCCGGGGTTTTCCTAGGTTCTTACTCCACCATTTATACTGGCCGCCATGTATAGCCTACCTTGTGCTGAAAAATGGCATTAAACCCTACAACAACACATGTCTTCCCAAATTAACTATATTACATCAATATGACAAGCAGAAAACTGAAAGCTGTGCATGTACAAAAAATATAAACCGTTTATGGTATTACTTTAACATACCCCAGTGCTAGACATCACTATAAACTGCCGCACTGCAGACAACATAGCAATGACTGAAACTGTTAAAGCTACATTAAAAATCCACACACAGACACACTTTACCATGTATACTCACTTATGAGTCCAACTGCAAATGGCACAGACCCAGATCTGCTGTCACATAATGCGCTGGCAGATCTGTGTCTGTAGGAGTAATCAGTAGAACAAACAAGACAGACCCTGCTTTGCAGGTGCATTACACTATGGCATATCAGGATCTGTGTTGTTTCCATTTTGAATTGACTTATAATTGAGTATATATGGTACATCAAAAAATGCCACAGACAATGAGGGTTAAGATTGTACATGAACACAAAATTACTTCACAAAGTACATGTCCTTATTTTTGGAGAAAAAAAAGCACTGCCATGTCCGATTTATTAGGACTGACATACCTTTCAGTGCAGATTCTTTGATCTATGACTTGTTAATACTAGAATGATCAATAACATCCCCATGTATACAGGGTTCAATCAAGGATACAGCCTGATGGAACTTGTGACTAGCACCCATCACCAAAAGGGTCACCAAGAATATGACTTGGACCACTAATGTTTCTTTTCATGACTCAGCTAGTGGTCACAAAAAAATCAGACAAGAAATGGACCCAAAAATTATGCATAAAATATTAATTATTACTCCATAACAGAACACACAATTATTTTGTACACTTAAGAGTGAATTAATTATTTTGTGATTACAATCCAAAATGAAACCTATTTATACTATCCCAAGATATACAATTTATCAACAACTTGAGTCATAATGACCTCTAATATTTCATTTTTGCCACAAAACATTTGCCTCAATAGCACCCATAAGGTAAATAAAAAAGGACTGCAGAAAATAATGATAAAGATAACAGATATAGTTATGATTGATATTAGACTTAATCAAGAGCACTTCATCCAGGCTTACTAAACAGTACACTCTCAGTAAAAAGGAGGATAAAACAATGAATTTCATTGGCTGACAGAAATGTCTTTTTGATTTTTATTGGTTTGGGCATCAATGAAAAAACACATGGTCAATGATCATGGTCATATATATGTAAAAAAAAACAAAAAATAAAATTATATCTACAGCAAAAAATAATTCTGCGTTGTTTCTAAAATCAGGGCCATAGGTGGCTGAGTGGTCTAAAGTGCTTCAGACAATAACGAACAATATTCTGATGGAAGGAGAATGGTTACTAGCAAGGAAAATAAGTATGGACAAGGAATAGATAAAACAGATATTAAATTTTGTTCAATGAAAGACTGCAACATGGTATCTGACTAGCAATAGTCATTTTTTTTCTCAAGTCACATCATGTACACATCTAGAAGTAATAAAATGATGTCCTTGAAAAAGATGACTGTTCTGCACATGGTCATGTGAGGCACATGGGGTCCAAATGAAAATCCTCCATTTTATGTGAGGATGTATTCACATCAAATGGATGAGGTAAAAGAGGAAACTACACAACAGCAATGGGCTGTATATTACTGCTATTAAACTTTCTAAACAAAAACTAAATTTTTTCAATCCAATGAAAAATAAAATGTTCAAGTTAGAACATAAACTAAAGAATGCTTTACCCATACTAAAAACCTATAATAAAAAGCACGTTTGACTAACAATGATCATCTGACTGAAACTGCTTTGATTATCTGTATTATCCCATGAATTGAGTCAACGTCTCATCATTAGGCAGAAACAGAACTTACATGACACGATCCACAACAAGCAAAACTGACACAATCCACAACTGTTGATTACTCCGTGTGACATACCCTGATAGAGAAAATTCACATTCTTAATAAAGTGGAATGATACAAAGTTTTAAACACGTATGAAGGTTATTCTGTTTTCTATTTTCTAATATACATGTTTTCTTGGTTGTTGTGATGAGAGGCATCATCTCTAACACATGTGTCACAAGTTCTCGTCACCTCACTTTATTTCAATGGTGTTATGACCCTATGGCCTTAAAAACCTAACTGAAACGAGTGAATACCAACAGGTTTTGTAAAATTCAACAAACAATTTATTTCCCAGAATACAAAGTGTCAATTTAAAAAGAACTTACAGTGTGAATTAGACCCCAGATTAATTGTCCCAAAAGGTCTATCACAAGTCCAAAAGAACAGAGTATTCCAAATGAATCCTTTGGTGTTCCAAATGACTTCCAATTCTGAATGTGCAGATGAACCAACAGAATGGAATACTCTTGCTGTATCACAATGATATAATCCAAAATGTCTCTGAATGAATTCACAATCCAAAAAGAGTGATTAAATCGAAAATTATAAATGAGCACTTTGTAATTCCAATGAATAGGTTAAATATCAGATTCCTCTCAAATTACATCCGAACAAAAACAGAAGCTAAAGATAGGAATAATAATTCTGTTACTGTTATATAAAGACTAGAGACACAATAACAGAACCAGGATGAGGGTCATTTCCCATCAAATTCATACACAAGCTCACTTCTAGAATCTTCCCAGGTCAAAAGGCCAGTTAAATGTGTTCACCTACAAGTGATAATTACCTTAATATATAATCTACATACATAATTAGCTATGTAATATTTTGTTTATAAAAAAAAACCATTAGTCCGGAAGGCCCAAACTCCTACCCTTAATTATCGAGAAAGATCAATTACACAATACAAATTAATTATACATAACATAATCATGAACAAAAGCCAACACACAATACAAACTAAATACCCTTATACATAACAAATGGCATATTTCCCCTTGATAACCTCATTTTGGACATACTACTAGTCGTTTTGGTCTTAATATCAACCCTGAGGTTCATTACAAATAATGGCATTCCATAATTAAATTCCCGTAGCAGTCCAAGTAATTTGCACCTTCGCATTTAGGGAAATCATAATGCCATAGTGCAGTGTTGAGACTTCTGCCTCAAGCAATTTTTGATGGAAATTATTGATCTTTCATATTTTCAGAAATATTTTTGTAATGGTTAAAATATAGTTATTTATTTATTGAGATTTATTATTATTTTAATAACTATATTTGTACAGATGATGCCTAAACAAACATATGTATATTTTAGGTTTTGTCCTGAAAGCATTTTTAGGTCAGTAGGTTGGGAAATTATTTCTTTTAAAATTTTTTTATATATTATTACTGAATGTTGACTCTCTTGATACTAAATGACACATTTCTTGACAATAAGTACTGATAAAAAAGAATCAGCTTGTATGCTTGCAACCATCACATGTTGCCAAATTCAAATTGCATACCAGCATGAACTGCAGACAATTTTTTCTGAAATAACAAAGTGTGTTTGAAGCTTCATTTCTGTGGTTTCAATACAATGGCATCATATAAATTTTCCTTACCGATGTGTCTTTCTTAAGTATCTGTAATAACATAATAGTGTAAATTAATTTTTTTGGAAAACATACATTTGTTCTTTGTATATACCCCATAAATATACATGAAAGCACCTCAAGGTTTGCATGTGGTTCATTCCTCATACTTCTGTGAATTTCAACATCAAGGAACACCATTCTTTCAACAGTGTTCATTTACATTTTAAATAAAATTGACTGTGTATGACATTTTAATAGCTTAGTGCACTCAGACCTGTGACTACAGAAAATAAATGAAGATCCAACACGGAAAACACCCCTGTATGCAGTACACTGTTCGGAGTTTCACCAGCCCTTTCCCACTATGCGTAAGATATTTACAAAGTTAAGTTAGGATGACAAAATCCTGGTGTTAAATAGTAGACATAAAGTCAAGTATGGACAGTCACCATCTTTTCTTCGTTGGTAATCATCTCAGCTTACAGTGTTGCTTTAAGCTTTTCATGGGTGAAACACTGAAAGCTCCTGCCATGCACTGTACATAATTCCTTGACTGTTACTGCTAACTGGTACCTTAAAAACAATGCATCACCTGGGACAAGAGAAATGGGGATGGAGGTGGAGGTTAACATCTGCATTTGCTTCCCTTCCTATGTTTGGTCTAAATATGCACCTATAATTAGTAAATGGAAATAGACCAATCACTGAAGGGAATCCAAACATATATGGAATTCACTAAAATCATAAAGTAGCTGCATAGGGTATTCTCGTTAAACAGGGACTAAAACAATGATGCAAACTTGAATCAACCTTATCTGCTGATAACAGTTGATACTGAGCCAATATTAAGTATTTATGAACAATATCTACCCTGTGATGCAGCACTGTTTGATCATGTGACCATCTTGTGGACAATATGGTCCATTGCAATTTTATTATCAATGGTCTTTACAACTAAACTCAAGGAGTTTCAACGACAAGTAATAAATCACGTACAACAAAGTTTTGAAGTCAAAACTGTCAACGGCAAAAGCCATCTGAACTTATGAAAAACAAACACATTAAGATATTTTACTTTTTGACTCTTATATGCTATCAAAGATCTGATCTCTTGCTTCTTGACAAATATGGTAATCATGTGATCTGACTCCAGCATAACATAACTGGACATTATGACAAACTGGCTGACCTATTTGTTACAGTGACAACGATTTTAAGAAGATTCAGATTCTATTTGAGAACATGGGGTAAGACCATACTTGGAAACAATTATATTCATGGATGCATTTTTAAAATAGTGTACTTGCCAGCAGTCCCAATATTTTTCTCAAATTAAATGGTGAATTAGTGAATTAGTAAATTATGACCATAGTGTATACAAGATAAGTATACCATAGGTGGCACTATGCAGAAAAATATCGAAAATTTTAAATACTGCAATTCCATAACAACCATGATAATATCATAAGAAGCAAAGATATAGCCATAGTAAAATAAATTCTATTAGTGTTCACCTCAACTATTTTATAGCCATTTTAATATCTTTAAATTAGTGTTCACCTTAAATGGGAATACTTCAAAAATACAGAAAACCCATGTTTTTTATAGCAGGAACTCTAATGTCTGTTATACAACTGGGGAATAAATGGAATTCATACATGTAGTTTATGATCTCCCCGAGTCATAAATACATCTGGTGTCAACTGATATAATGTCCAGCTACAACAATCCTAATGTTGTTTTACATAAATTGTCTGATCTACCGTATATATTCGCTTAAGAGTCCAACTACAAACTGCACAGACCCAGATCTGCAACAATTAATGTGCCACCAGATCTGGAGCTGTGAAGTTTGTTAGGAGTAATAAGTAGAAAAACAACACAGACCCTGATCTTCAGGTACATTATGCTATGGCAGATCAGGATCTTTGTTGTTTGCAGTTTGACTCAATATTTAAGTGAGTATATACAAAAAAGCCTGTAACAAACTAAATCATATCATAATAAGGGGTAAAAAGAGTACAGCAAAGCGAAGTATTGCAAGGCAAGTAAGGTACAGCATTTACATTGTCAATGGCTTACTAATAGCCCTCAGCTCTAAGTCCATGGTGCAAAAATAGGGGAAAGGTTGAATTTCAAATCAGATTCATTAAATAGTGACTGTATACAATGTACACAGATAAACGGCATCCTTTCATTTACTGTATATCAAGTACACAAGTTAAGGTGACTGTTACAGCCTTAAATAACACCCACCCCACCCCCACCCCACCCCACACACACAGAAGACAGCACAGACCATGATCTGACATAGGATAATGCAGCAGCAGATCTGAGTCTATGATGATCATTAGGCATCATCAGTAGAGTGCATATCACATATACCGCCGCATAAATTAAAGTCAGATCTAGGTTGACACCCCACTTTAGTAAAGTACATACCTGTTTGGCAATATCATAAAATGACATATTCAATGCAATGAAATGGCCAACTTCAAGATTTGTTGCAGCCATTCAATGACAAACAACCTGCTCCTACCTGTAAATACATGCTCAATCTAACTACAAGGTACGAGATCTCTCAAACAGAATAAAATAATAGACGTAAATAAACACATTCTCAATGAATAACATGTATTGATGAGCACAAAATATCCACATATTAAAATTAATGCAAATATATTCAAAAAGCAATTTATGCACTTCTTGGTTACTTAATTTACATACATGTGAGTGTATTAATCGATCATAAATCAATAGCAAACATCAATAGATCGAAAATAAATCAATCCAAACACTTTACATATAGTATTGTAGTAAATGAAAAAATGGGTGGAATTCATTTTATCCCCAGTACACTGTAAAAAGTCAGAATATTTTCTTCACATTATGAAAATAAACAGATATATTTTCAATAACACATCCCACAAAAAAAGAAAAAAGAAAAAGAAAAATGGAAAACTTCAGCCTACAATACTAAAAAGTCCTATGCTTCAAGGACTTACTTTCTGTCCCTTGTGTCTAATGATTTGTCAATGTTTTTGATAAAATGTGGAACTGCACTTCATTTTTTCAACATTATAGAGTGAATTAACAAAATTAATTTTTTAAAATTTCATTTTAGTATACTCACAAAATGTCATGTATTTTTTTTTAAATTATTTGACAAACATGCATAAAACGAATCCATCTATTAATAAACATTAGAACACACAACAAACTTACCCTGGGAAAAAGCATTTTGTTAACTTCTTGTCTTTCTTATATTTCTGAGCTTTCTTTGGTGTCTGTTGCCTTTATTTGTTTCACAAAAATATTAGACAGTCTAACACAAAACAATGACATTTATGACCTCCAAAACAAAAAACTTGTATTTTTATCTACAAACTTCTTACCAGAAGCTATTTAGTGACACATCAGAATTATGACTCAGACCATTTGTTTATCTTTCAAGACAAAGCACATATCAGTCAAAACAAAGAAATAAATAACAAAACAGTTAGCTTATCTTAGAAAGATTCTTGAAATTCTATCTCACAAAGAGAATAGGTGACTATGAACATTGGTACACTCGCCTGCAGAAATGTTTTGATGTGTCATTCGACTCCCACATGCTCTGATCATGCAAGATGATGACTGAAGTTGACAACATCTATTACAGATCTTATATTATTATCAAAAACATTTATATCTATCAAGAAAACATACAGCAAGAGCAATCAGCTGCTTATGATGACAAATAATACCTTACAGCCACCAGCAAAGAAGGATCTGATTAAGCAGATTAAAAGGAGTGTAAAGATTTGTATTTAACAAGACTTCCTCAGATTATTATATACTTATTATTGGTAAGACAATACATTGGCACGTGACCAAATATTGTGGTTAATTGTGAGCCAAGTCAGGATGTAGTTTACTGCAATTCAATAAGTACTCACAGATCTAAGATAGTGACAAAGGGTGTGTACATCATGGGAATTACTGGGGCAACCAGGGTGAACCCAAATTTTATCACAGTTTTGAAACATACAGTTATACTTATTTTATCAATTCACCTTTGCTTTATGAAACTGCCCCTCTGATGCTCTTCTACAGGGGAGAAACTTGACCTCAGACCCGGCCCTAGGATATGCGGGGCCCTGGGCAGCAAGCGATGAGTATGGGGCCCCAAGCAAAAAAACTGCATTGCGGAAAAGCGCAGGGCCCAAGGCAGTTGCCTCGTTTGCCTTGCCCTAGGGCCAGGCCTGTTTGAGCTGTAACAATCATTTAGTGAAACTGTCACCTGCCAACAATACTGAGGTAAACACCTCTTTTTTTTTAAATACCACCTACTGGTTCAGATCTCTGTCATTCAAGCTGGGGTTCCTAGGCTGAATAAGAAAATAAACAAGTTTCTTTACTCTTTCTTGAGAGGTATTCAAGTAATAGCACAGAAAAGAGAAAAAATTCAATTCATCAGTGATACTGGCCTGAAAGACAGGACCCTGACTGACATGCTTTCAAACTGAGCAATATGGGTGTACTAGTGTTCATTCATGTATAACTTTTGAGTGATAAAGCTTGAAATTCTGATATGTAACTTTGACCTAAAAGATAGAACCACCAATGTTATATTGGAAACATCTTCTAGTGATTATATATGAATGGAAACACTGGTATGGAACAACAATCCCAATGACAAAGGGCAGGCTCATAGCATTTCTTCTTTTCATAATCAATGTCTCAAATGGATGAAATCTTTGGACAATTGAACAGTTCTAGTACAATAAATACCACCTGCTTTTCTGTAATTTTGCATCATTTTCACAGTTGAATTTTTCAATGCAGGATGATATTTCATATCTTATACACATTTATGTTTTCACAGATGTGCATGTGTTCCAGGCTTGATATTCTGACTTTTAAAATCACTTAATTATTTAGTGTCAAGCCAGATTCTTCACATCATGTTGTATATACTGTATAAATTATACATATCAGATAGAAGGCCTCAAGGTAGATTAGTTCTGTAACTAACCGAGTTACCTTTTCTAAATAAAATCTTTGTTATTATTATTATTATTATTATTATTATTATTATTATTATTCTAGTAATTATATATTTATAAGTATACTATGTTTCATTCATTTATTTCAAGTGGAATAAAATTGTGATGGAATACTTAATAAATTGACCTATGACCTTGACCTTGAAAATGTCACCCTGAATGTGATAGCTAACATACCTGGCCTGCATTGGATTCAGTTTCATCCATTTATCTGAAATGTCTGTAATGATGAACAATGGAAATAGTTACAGAAGACTTAATACTGAAAAACACTGACATGTAAGAGATGACCCCTAATGTAATACATTGCACATTATCTATAAATGATATACAAGTACACTAAATTTAGCCCATTTATCTCAAATGGATTTAAATGTATAAAGTGAAAGGAAAAGTGTAGACAAAATGATAATATAGGCCTGCAGTGTTGCACCTAGCATCCCAAAGTCAGGGGGCATTGTATCTCCAGTCCTCCAAATTTGGGAGCCACAAACTTTAAAAGGGACACACACACACACACACACACACACACACACACACACACACACACACACACACACACACACACACACACACACACACACACACACACACACCTTAATAGTACTCGTTGCATTGGTAATGGTAAAAGAAAGTAAGTACAAGATCATCTATGTCAAATTAACTTTGTCATCTGCACTGCACTATCATCTTTTCCTTGGATACATATTACTGTTCTAAATATTTTATCAACTTTTCAAATACCCACAAAAGGACACCCACCCATCCACACAAAAATATGTGGTGGTTCTGGTAACCCAACCTGCCTATTTTTATGGCCCTGACTCTTACAACTTTTTATTTAATACACACAAAGTAAACTGTAAACACTGTTCCCCATTTTTCACCTCTGAACCAATAACTTTCAAACTGGAACCTGTGACATGATCTACAAATACAAAAACATAATAAATAATTAGTACAGCCCTTCCTACCATATTTTTTTTCTCACAGTGCTAGCAGAAACGTGCATACTCTTTTAGGGCCTTAAAGATTTACATGTCTCAATATGGTTCACCTGAAAATAATCACACCATATAATTTGTATGTTAGGGATCTTTGCTCTAATTTAATATTAGTGTTCACTCATTATCTACCAGCATTTATTATAATAATTCACATTTTTCTGAATTAAGTTTCCATTCAATATATCAATTCTTTTATCAAATGCTAAATTGTGTATAGCTGCAAATTTGTCATCCCCAGCATTGTGTATATTTAGTTTGCATTGTTTGTAAGCTTTTTTTTTTCATTGTATGCTATGGATAATTGTATTTTGGACTCGACCTTGTCCAAAATCATGTTTGTTTTCTATCTGACCTGAATCATTGATTTTGGTTTCGTAAACAACATGCTGATCTCAATCTGAGTTCAGAATATTGGAAATTCGCCATGAAATGCTGGGTCTACCTGTTGTTTACCATATTATATATTATAATTTTAGTAACAGACCTTCTAATTATGACAAAGATTTTATCTTGCAAACATCTGGAACCTTCCAGAATGAAATTTTCCATTAGTTTTTTTTGTTTTTAGAAAATGCTAATTGTGACCTGAGGTCAAGTTGACAACTAAATAATCTTGGTTATCTAGAAAGTATTCATTCTTGCTTTACGATCTGAGCAGAATCAGTTGTACTATTGTTGTGTCCAATTTTTCATTTTGGCTGGAATTTATTTATTCAAATTATTTAACTCAAGTGAATTTTCTCTGGAAATATAAAGTGCTCAAAAATAGCATTTTTGGAAATAGTCTTGGATTCATAGTGACATTTCAAATAAGGATATATTCTTGGATTATATTATTGTGATTCAACAAAAGACTGTTGCCACATCACTATGACACAGGCCACTACAGGCACATCAACACTTCTAGCATTATGCAGTATTTATCATAAAATACCACTAATGTTTGTTCAGAACTGTGATCAGTAGGACTTGTGTTTGAAATTTTAGGATTATTTCGATTTATTTTGCAATACTGTAAGTTCTTTTTACATTTTTCACTTTGTATGAAAGGAAAATAAATTATTTGTTGAATTTTACAAAACATCTTGGTTCTCACTCTTTTCTATTACTTATTTTAAGACCAAAGAGTCAGAATATCAGTATTTAGTCCCATTTTGTCATTAGTTCAACTTCAAAAAAAGAAAAATTATACAAGTGGCTGCCTATGCCTGTGCATTGCAACTAAAGCTGTCAAAATTTAAAAAAACTTGTACCGAGTACCCATTGATCTTAATGATCAGTTACCCAGGTACTCAACCAAAGGGAAATTATTTTAAATATGAACCTTAACTGCTTTGTTGTAAGTTCATACATACCAACCCCAAGAGAGGTATAAGTGTAATTATTACTAATATAAGTGGAAAAAAAATGCAGTCTGAGAATAAAAGAGTAATCTATATATTACATGCCACAATTATAGAAAACCATACGAAAAACATACATTTATTTTTGCCATTTACCTGGATCTGCAGTTAGTTAAAATTCTCCATGTGGATTAGGAGGGGAATAAACACAAAACAAAATGATAAATTGTTTATTCCAAACATTCACTTTAACTATTCCACATGTCTAACGTTTGCTGAATAGTCGTAAAGTCATGTCTACAAATTCTGAATGTTGTATTCTTAACACAATACCTCTCCTCTAACATTTTTCAGTCATATAACATCACAAGTCACATCTATAAAGTTCGTTTCGCTTAATATTTGGCACCATATTTTTTTTAAATATAGACTGGTCTGCTTCCTCAGTGTGTATCAAAATATAATGAATCTGTTACACATGGTTTCAAATTTTAAAAATCCATCTGTATTCTTGGAAACATGCCATGTACAGTTATTATAAATACATGTACTATTTTACATACATAGCCAAATAGTCATACACATCGAAAATATAAGATCAGCAGACAGAAGTATACAATGGATATATGCACAGCAGCCAACAGTCACATGACACGAGGCTCAAACTATACTTGTTATTCTGTGTTTCATTCACTCCTGATGTCACCAGTGATAATCTTTGATCTGAACTTAGAAACATGTTTTGTTTATTGTTTTTTCAAATGAACTAAACAGGTACCCTATGGCTCATTTTTGCCCAGTTAATTATTAACCAGTGAGTACCCAGGTATCAGGGTACCGATTGATAGCTTTAATTGCAACTTGGCAGACTACTATAAGTGGTAACAAGCTCAGCCAATCACATCCAAGATTGTATCTTACTCATTATCAAACCCATCCAAGATCGTGATGATGTAAGCCTATATTTCAAAAATCTGAAAAATCTGAATCAGAAATCTTTCTTCCACAGTGATCCCAAACTCATGTATACCCTTGACCAACCTCTGGGAACGTTCTCCCACTCCAAACTGACAATGTCTTCCTATATTTAATAAATCCCATATCCTTAATCACTATAGGGTGACCAAGGTACTTGCAATGTCCAGCATAACTATGGTCTAAAAGTACAATTATATCAATCTTACAAGAGCACCATGAAACATCATATAACAGTCTTATGTTCAAAGTCCTGTATGCATAGGCACTTGAATGCTGACTCTGAGATAACTGACCATTGGGTCTCACTGCCCTGAACCTTTGGTCAAGGTATAGAGTCTTAAACTCAAGTTAATGAGTAGAGACCATTATTTTCTTAGACTTGCAGTATCACTGCTGACCTCTAGACTCCAGAATCTATAAGCTTCTTTATTAGCCTAAGTTTGGTCAAGGAACTTACTTTACAGCAAAAGTTATCTGCAAAATCCATACTCTTTGAGCTATTGATCTTGACACTTGCCTTCTGAACCTTAACCAAACAGGCCTCTTCCATATATTAAATGAAAGCCCTCCTCAAACTTTAGTATAGGTATGTAGTCTAGAAATAGTTACTGTGCAAAAAACATTTTTCTTCTGCCAGGCAAGTGACCTTGACTTTGACCTTCTGACCCCAAAATCAATAGTCTTCTTTCTTACCCAATGGGCAAATTATCCATATAATTTGGCGAGGACACATGGTCAGGAAATTAAATTTTGTGGAGCTAAACCTATTTTGCTTTTTTCAGTCACAGTGACTGTGACCTCTGATCTTCTGACTCCCATCAACAGGCTTCTTCCTTATCCAAAGTCACAGTGTGTGGTCCAGTTTTGTAATGTAAAACTAATGATTATCATGTGGTAACCATTTTTTCTGTCAGTCAGAGTGTACTTGACCTTTGACCTTTTGATCCCCAAATCAACTGACTTCCTCCTTACCCAAAGTGCAAGCTATCCACAAAGTTTTGGGTCAAGGTATGTGATGCAGAAGCAGTGTTACTGTGCAAATATAATTTAGCTTCTTCTAGTCAGAGTGACCCTATACTTTGACTTTTCTACCTCAAAATAGGGTTCATCCTTATCCCAAGTGCAAGCCATCCACAAAGCATGATAATGCAAATGATGGAGAAGTGTGGCAAAGGAAATGTTAACTGAAACAGGGGCAGATAAATGGAAAGACTGGGCCATGGCATAACATGGCAGGGCAGATAAATGGAAAGACTGGGCCATGGCATCACATGGCAGGTATATAAAGAGGATATAGAAAAACATAAACTCAGAACTTCAACTGCTCTGAATTCCCAGACTGAAACATTTTGTCCTAAGAATTTCCAGCAAGCAATTATTAATCTTGTAATGTTTGATGGGTCCCTAATAAATGTAATCCACACTGAAATGGGACTAGAATTCAAGTAGAGAAAATGAAACCCAACACTTGCAGTTTATGCATGTGTAAGATTCATCTTGAATTTCAATTTTATGTGAGACACACCCACCATTTTATTTTATTTTATTCATATCAGAGACACAACCACTATTTTATTTGGACAGTATAATTTTAGCCAAACTCTTCTTTTTTGTTCAACATATTAGATTTTTTAATGCTGACATTCTTGAACACTGGAATGAATTCATACATATATTTTCAATCTGAAACTCTTTTATTTGAGAGACAACAATGGGGTTCAATGAGGACACACAAGTACTGGGCACCAGTGCATGTAGGCATTGTAATTATGTTTCTACAAGCACATTCTACTTAAAAACAAGAGTTCATTTCCTCAACATGCCCTATTAGTTATGCCAAAGGTCCACCTATGCAATCATCAATTTCATGCATCTAAGAGTTTGGAAACCATACTATTTCCAATTAAAATTTGCGTAAAAAAAATATTAAAACATCTGAAAATGGGTACAAACAACATAAAGTGAGTGACTATATCTTGACATAAATACACTTGTGAGCCACTTGATCGGGAGAAGAAAAAAAAACTTTTTTCACAAGTAGCTGAAGTATAAAATTTTGGTGGGCAACTAAAATTTTGATTTACTTTGGTGGGCAAGTAAAATTTTGATTTACTTGCCAAAGATTCTGTTCCAAATATATAGAGGAAAATTTTAATACCTGTGCAATTTTATGAAATCCTTTTTTTCCAGGCTAAAATTTTTTGTTTTGTTGGTTTGTTTAAATTAAATTGGATGAGTAATTCAATGATAAAGGTAATGAAAGAAACTTTCAAAAGGCGAAAGCAAAAAACTAGTATACATGGAAAGGGAAGGCAAAAACCAAATCTACCTGACTTCTAACATGGAGAAAGATTTAATATCGCGTTTCATTGATCGAACTGTAACTAATATAGTTACTTCTTGATGAAGTTTGTATTGTAAACCATATTAACAAGCTGAAGGTGCTTGAAAAATATAAATGAAACTTTCTGTCACTTACTTGGATTTAATTTTCTATATAAAGAAACAAAATAGATTTGTGTGTGTGTGTGTGTGTGTGTGTGTGTGTGTGTGTGTGTGTGTGTGTGTGTGTGTGTGTGTGTGTGTGTGTGTGTGTGTGTGTGTGTGTGATTTAGATTTTTAACATAGCTTTAACAATTTTTCAGTCATATCGCTACCATGTCTGCAGTGTGACAGTTTACAGTGATGTTTAGCACTGGGGCATCGTGCCGCAGACATGTAGCATGATGTCCCACCCAGTCACATTATCCTGACACCAGGCCAACCAGTCCTAACACTAACCTCTTAATGCTGAGCACCAAGCGAGGCAGCTGTTAGTACCATTTTTGAAAGTCTTTGGTATGACTCGGCCGGGGTTCGAACCCGCAACCTCCCGCATCCAATTCAATGTAAGTGAACCATTTATAAACTTTTTCATCCTTGAAAGGACCCAAATAAATGATGTGATACAATGCTCATGCATAATGTATATAATTCTTTATATGTCAAGTCAAGCTGCAAACAACAAAGATCCTGATCCACCAGAGCATAATGTGCCTGCAGATCTGGGTATGTGTAATCTGCAGTTGGACTCATTATATAAGTGAGTGTTTATTATATATGGTATCTTCCTTTCAGATCAACTTGGACTGTTTCATCTTATGACTTCATTTGTAAACAAAATTAGGGTCATAAAAATCATTCACTTAAATCTTACCTTACAAGAGTTGAAACATTCATCAACCCAGCTGATAGAGAAAAATGCAAAAGGGCCAAGTATAAAATAATCCTTCATTTCCCGTACCCTGGCTGACCCTTTTAAAAAGCCAGCCAAATATTTTTTTTTTCTGCCATTTTGGTCTGTTCCAGACTTTTTGTCATTTCAGTATTTAGTACTGACCACTCTGAATACTTCAGTTCTTCAGTTTTACATTCTAAACTAATCAAGAAATATGAATACACTGTATATTAAAAACTATAAAAATATTTTTTAAATATCCTACTCAGATATCCAACTTTTTCAAGCCTGCTACACTTAGTTACAGCATAGCTTGAAAATTTTCTTTTCTCAACCAAGCACTATGGGGGCCCCGAGTGACCAACAACAACAACAACAACCAAGCATTGTAGGTCATTTAATCCCATGTGCTTGCACACATGTAAGAACAACAATGTAGAGCTAAAAAAAAAAATACCCTGCAACTCACCACTGTTGCTCAGCACCTGCTGCTGAGGATGTTGGGAGATATTAGAAACAATACATTGACTAGACAATGCATGAAGACCATTCACGGAAAGATGAACATGACATCGATTCGGAATCATGTACCAAATGAAGAATCATCTTTATGTCAATTATATATCTGGTCAATCCAAAAAACTAATTTCAAAATAGTCTTGTACATACCATACATGAATGTTTAGAAACGGTAGGTCTGCTTACCATACATGCATGTTTCGAAATGGTTGTTGTTGTTGCTTTTGTTGCTGTTGTTGTAGGATTTAATGCCATTTTTCAGCACAAGATAGGCTATACATGGCGGCCAGTATAACTAGTGGAAGAAGAACTCTGCAAACCCCGGGAAGAACCACCAACCCACGAGAAGCTACTGGCAAGCTTTCTCATATACCCACAAAGGCCAAGCCCAAGACTCAAACCCACGCAGACAGAGATGAGATGGTAGTGATCTGGAATGGTGAGCACTTTAGACCACTCGACCACTCGGGGTCCCTCTAGAAATGGTAGGTCTGCTTATCATATATGCACAACTTCTATTTGCCTTTATTGCTCATGATGTCAGAAGTTCAGGCACATTCCAACTTAAGTTTAAACAAAATAGTCTATTAGTTTCATATTATCATCAGTAAAATGTAGACATCACTATGTTTTTACTTTATTTTAAAATGTGAACCAACTTGTGCACGGATATGATGCAAGGCAGTGTTGATGGCTTCTCTAGAGAAGCATAAATTTATCCATTACAGAGAAAATGTAGGCAGACACAAAACTGGCTGCAGTCTGCTAGCCCAAGGCTGTAGTCTGCTAGCCCAAGGCTCGTAAATTTTCCATCAGACTTGTGTTTTCATCATTTGGATAGTCTGATGGCCAATAAAGATAAAGCTGTCACCAGTCAGTGTTTATTTATGTTAATCATATTTAATTTTCGAAAAAACATGAATGATCAGAAAATTCCAAGTTTGCTAGGAGTTAATTATGTTATGTAAATCCCTGTTATTTAAAGGAGACCAGAAATCAATGGAAATATAGAATAATAATAAAAGCACTATAGAAGAAAACCTTATTCTGAAGTATCATCTGCGACTGTAATGCCAATATTTAAATATTGGCATATCTCCAAAGCGCTAAATTTCCGTGACCTTGTATGCAAAATTTCTGCGCCTATTCAGTTACTTTCGTGATGTGACGTCATAGTAGCGACTCCAGCATCACAACTGGCAGTTGCCAGCGTACAAGACAATTCCGTTTTGCGTTGCCAACGGCTGTAATGGCACATTAAGAAAAGGCTGTGGACAATTTTCTTTTTCTTTTCCAAAAGATAAAGACATAAAGAAAGTATGGATACATTACTGCAAGTGAGCAGTGCTAAACAACATTTGATAGCCTGACACCCGGGGTCCCTCTAATTTTATTTCGGGCCCATCCTGTATTCAAAGTGAGGTGCCCGTTGGGCTTGTCGAAAAAAAAAACTGTTTGCCTGAGGAAATGAGTAAATGTATTTTCAAAATTGTTGACATACATGCCATAACACGGCACAATCTAAATCAAATCACCGCTGTCCTAGCTGAAACCGAGATCTGATTTTAATGAAATAGAAGCTTTGCTAAAAAATAAGATTCTAAACCCCTGACATGGTCGTGTTTCGAGAAAACACAATTTTCAGTAATCTTAAAAAAAAAATTAAAAATTTGAAAAAAATTCAAAACAAAACCTTTCAGTCTATGCCAGTTACATGTAGCATGTATATATGGTAATCTGTAGTGATTGGAACTGATATAAAACTATCCCTTGGGCAGTTTAAATAGCAGCGATTAAAAGAAAAGAGGTAGGCATGAAATCAAAGTCTCACATTAACTGGCTACATATAGAAATTGCAGGGAGGCGACTGTTGACCCCACCCCCTTGCCCCAATGTGCGAGCGCTCAAGGGACGCGCCATTTCTCCCTGTGATATGTCTTATAATCCCCCAGGACAAGCCCCTTTTTTCATATTTTGGTTAGCTGTGGCTAAACTGCAAAATAGCTAAAGTTTTGACTTAAGTACACAAGCAATAAAGCCAGTATGATTACTTAACAGTTAATCCTTATCCTTGTATTTATCTTGTGAAAAGGACTACTGTTCGGACCATGGCCATGAAAGTGATTAACCATTCCATATGTACAAGATCAGTATCATTTTTGTTCTGTATCTGTTGTGGAAACCAGCATGATCTCTATAATACCGCTGACAGAGATATTCTCACCCTGCTCTCACCATAGCACATTGGGCACTACCTCGATTCATCCATGTGTGTGTTAGTGTGTGTGGTTTGGATTTTTACTGTAGCTTTAAAATTTTTCAGTCATATTGCTACAATGTTTATAGTGATGTCTAGCACTGGGGCATCATGCCGCAGACATACAGCATCGTGTCCCACCCAATTACATTATCCTGACACCAGGCAAAATAGTCCTATCATTAACCTCTTAATGCTGAGTGCCAAGTGAGGCAACTGTTACTACCATTTTGCTCAAGTCTTTGGTATGACTTGGCTGGGGTTCAAACCCATGATTTCCCACAAATGAGGCAGCTGCTCTAACCACTTAGGCCACTGGAGTGGTGATTCATCTATCCACGTGTACAATATGTAATTACTGGTGTCAATGAGGTCTTTGTCTTTTTCTCTTATAATGTTCTTTCTTTCCGCTGGATGATCAGGCTCAAAAAATGTTTATCGAGTCATCTTTTTAGACAGTTAATATCTGATGAATCATTGTTTTTCTGGTGAAGCTGTAATGCATAACCTTGGTGATTGTCTAAAGCAAGATTAGTACTTCTGAATTACAAATGATGGAGATATTTAAAATTTTTCTTGAATTCTAGGTCTGTGTAGTCTGATGAGATACGTACAACTAAATTTCAAATAAAGAGAAAAACAGAAAACAGAATTTAAAATGAACTGCATGCTTAGTCCTTAAGCAGTAATGGCAGTTCATACTGTCCACAAAAACCTGTAATATACAACCATGAGCCCACTTAGCTCCAGACCCAAAAGGAACTACCGCATGCACTCACTTATAAGTCAAAACGAAATGCAAACTGCATAGACCCAGATCTGCTGGCACATAATGTGCCAGCAGGCCTGGGTCTATGATTTCTGTTAGGAGTAATCAGTAGAACAATCAACACAAACCTTGATTTCCCGTATATTATGCAACTGCAGGTGTTCTTTGCATTTGCACTCAATTTACAAGCAAATAAAGATGGTACTGCAAGTGTGTATAAAGGAGACCTGACTTCACTAATGAAGTCTTTCGTAGCTGTCACCCCACCTCCCTTGGAAAATGTGTCATTTATATAATACCAAACAATCAAACTTTAAGTGCCATATTTAACAGCCCCAATTTACAGCCCAGCAATTAAAATCATTAGTTTGATAACTGTCCATGATGAAACTTAATTTATTGCTGAAATGAATTATCAAGTGGAGACAATTATCATGGTTCAAAAATCAATATCTCTGTGTGATAATTGTGTTGCAATGTTCAGAAACTGTTATTTTCCAACCAAGGAGGAACACCATCATTTACATACAGCATGCTCATGTTGCATGTTTGTTTTGGTCTAAAATTGTACAATGTTCAGAAACAGAGATTGACCCTAACCTGAACCAACTTACAATTGCCTTGAAGCTAAATAACATTGAATTGTTGCTGAACCATAAAACAGCACACTAAACCAATTAAAAACATACATCAAATCATACTGCAATTTTGCAGAAAAAAAGAAAAAAATATTTTCCAACATCTAGAACTGTCTTGTGTAGTTTTTATAAAAGTTATAATAAAGTTGTATGTCTTGCACAATTATACATATACTGTACTGCTCTCTCTCTCTCTCTCTCTCTCTCTCTCTCTCTCTCTCTCTCTCTCTCTCTCTCTCTCTCTCTCTCACACACACACACATGTACCTCATAACCCTAACTGGTAAAAAATGGGTAGAATGACCTAAGAAAGAACATACGGACTAATTTAAAAAATATTAGTCAATAAATTCTTCTTTCTGTCATTGATTGGTCTGCTACACCAGTCAAGCAACTGCTTCTTCATTATATGATATACAATACACAGCTATATGTATTACAGATTTCCTTAAGATAGCTTTTAAACTTTTTAAATTGCACAACTTTTATGAAACTATGTGCATGAATGCATCTGGATTTTAAAGAAAAGTTCCTTGAAAGGACTGACACTATTGGGCAAAATGTTTTTCGAAGAATTCGAGATAAAACAATTTCTTCCTTTTAACTGCTGAATGTTGAAACCATCTCTGATATTCTTTAGCAATAACAGGATTTTGAAATTAGCTGCTGTGGTGAACATTCTGGTTGTCATATTGGCACCATTTTCAATTTGGACCAAGTGGGTATTATTATAAGTCTTTTGATGAAACCCTTGTTAATATGACCATCCATTCACAGGAATTACATGTAGTGACAACAAGACTTTCAAGACAGCTGTTGTAGCAGTCATATTGATGTACGTTTGGCAGCATTTTCATTAGCAGCAAATGTGTATCACATGAAGTCTGTTGATATGGCCATTTATTTGGGATGACTAGTGAAAACAATATTTTCAAGATGGCTTTCATGGTGGAAATATTAAGGTTCAGTTTGCATCAATTTCATTTAGGGCCTACTATACACCATGGAAACTCTTCTAGTGAAAACTCCAAATGACTTTCCATTTAAGAGTAGCAACAGCAAGATTTTCATGATAGCCATCATGGTGGCCATGTTGGATTGTAGATTGGCACCATTTTAATTTAGGACCAACAAGATATTATAAGAAGTCTTCAGGTGAAACCCCTATAATTATATGACTTTTCATTCAGGAGAATTTTAACAATAATAAGATTTTCAAACTTGTTGCCATGGTGGCCATATTGGATATTAGCTGGTACAATTTCCATTTAGAACCAAACATTATAAGTTATTTGGTGAAAGCACAATGTTAATATGACCAGCTGTCAAGGAGAAATAGTGATAACAAGAATTTCAAGATGGCCATATTGGAGGCCAAAACTGACACCAATTTCAATCTGAATGAAGAAGACACCTTAAGAAATCTTTCACTCAATAGACATATTGATAACAATATTTTCAACATGGCCACTGTGGTGCCCATGCCGAAGGTCTGATCAGCACCATTTTCATTTATCCCAGCATCAAAATCATGTCCTTAAGACCGCCCCCCCACCCCTTGATAAAAGCATCCAATTAGGAATAGTAGCAATAAAAAGATTTTCAATATGGCATTTGTGGTGGTCATCTTGCACGTATGAGTATTCTCAACCCACAAGAGATTGTACAAAAAACTTCTTCTGTCAATATTACTTTTTGTTCTCAAGTAGTAATAACAAGATTTTCAAGATGACTTACAGAACTATCAACCAAAATTCAGACGTTTCATGCAATTTATGCTTTCTGTTCATTATAAAGGCAACAACAGAGTTAACTCATTACCCTATAATTCTTGACTGATCAATCAACTAACCACTTTATTACAAGCTTGCTGGGACCATCAATAGTAATCCACACCCACTTTACTGACACACCTCAACTCTGCAGTGATCAGCAGATATAAGACCAAGAGAAAGCATGGTGTGCAACATTATTCTCTGTGGCACCTCCATTATATTGTGAGCTGTTAAGTGTTGGACTGGTCAGTGGGCAGTTGGAATATTTCTGTAATGTTCAATGACTCACCACAATGAATTATATGGGGATAAAGTCACAGAAAATGTCTCCAAGACAATTATGCATACCTGTCTTCTTTGATTGTTCCAACAGTGGAGTAACTGCTAACTACAGATTCAAACTGCAATTGTTGCATCAATTTTTTTTCCCAGTGTAATTTAGAACATGAAGGTCCAGAACTGACAAGAACAAAATAAGTAACCTGATATGAAGAAACCTAAATAATTTTCATAGTCCAACTCCAACAAAAGATCTAAGATAAGATAACAATCAGCGAGACTCCATTCTAGAAATATTTCACCACTAGATGAACACGTAAGTAAGAGATAAATCAGATAACTTGTTTCAATTATTTGACCTACAGTGTTTATCAAAAACATTCTAGATCTAAATGCACTTAATGTTGCATGTAATGCACATAATTCTTCATATTACGGTAATTGAGACTCCACCTTGTCAAATCTGTGAAAAGCGGGAGGTGGGCTAATCATCACTAAAAGTTTCAAATTCTCATCAAGAATGGACAAACCATGTGAGAATATCGTATATACTCACTTATAAGTCAAGTCAAATCACAAAAAATAAAGATCCTGATCTACCATAGCAAAATATGCCTGCAGACCAGGGTATATGTTGTTTGTTCAACTGATTATTCCTAACAAACTGTACTGACCCAGACCTGCCATCACATAATGTGCTGGCAGATCTGAGTCTGTGCAGTTTGCAGTTGGACTCGACTTGTAAGCAAGTAACGATGGTAACAGTATTTATTCTCTCTGACTCACATTTATGAACATGCATACCAATCAAACTTAAATATACCAAACAAAGCTACAGATGCTTTGATACAATGCTGATTTGGGCCATAACAATGGGGATTAGTAGGGGGCAGGAGCATGCATTAAGAAAATAACAAGGGAGCCAGGACATGTTCGGTACTTCGATGTGTTCAAGCATCCACACCAAACTGTATACAGTGCAAGGCAAGGAATGACTTACATCAATCAATTTGCCAAACATTCATCTGTCAATAACTTGTCTCCAAAATTTGATTCTTTCTTGTTAACAATGCATGCTGAACTGGATATGAAAGTTCCATGAAGTCTGCACCTTAACTCCATTGACAACTAAACTGGTTGATTATAAAGTATTTTGCCATTTTATTTTTATAACAAAAAGAGCAAAGGAAAGATGAAAAATTTAAAAATAATTGATTGACGATTTTTGTCCTTCTGATGCAAAATTTTGTAGAAGCTGCAAAATGCTTTCTGACCCTATAACTGACCTGTAACTTGCAATGAATTTATCTGACTGTTGTGAAATAAAGTTACTTGAAGTTTGACAGAAAAATCTATTTATACACAAATATGGCAAAATCTACTAGTCTGATTTACAGAGCTAAATTTAGTTATGCTGCTATGACCATAAATTCAGAAAAATTAGTGATAACAAGACTTTCATGATGTTTACTGTTGTTGTCATAATGGATGTCTGAGCAGCACCATTTTCATTTATTACCAACTAGACATCGTAAGAAATCTTTCAGTAAAAAGTCCATGTTCATGCATCCCATCCTTTCAGTAATAGCTTTAAAAAGATTTTTAAAATGGACACTATGGTGACCATACTGGATGTGCAAGTGGCACCATTCTCATTTAGGGCCAACCAAACATCATAAGAAGTGTCTTGGTGAAAACCCCAAGGTCAATATGACCTTTCACTCAGGAGGTAGTGATTTTTTTAAAGATGGTTATTGTCACAGCCATACTCATCACCAGAATAAGCATTTATAACTAACAACGTATTGTAAGAAGTCATTTAGTGAAATCCATGTTGAGATTACCATCCATTCAGAAAAAGAAGAAACAACAACATAATCAAGATGGCCACTATGGTAGCCATATTGGATATCAGATTGGAACCAATTTCACTTAGGACCAAATTAGACCAGGGGTTGAACACGTGTGTAAAGTTTCATAGTAATCTTCGACATACCCGGTAGTTTAGGGAGTAGCAGTAATAGTGAACTTGTACAACCAAACAAATGGACAAAGATGATAGACAAAAAACCATCTCCCAAGTTCTTCTGGTCTCTGACCAGAAGAGCTAATTAAGATGGATTGTGCATGGCACTTTAGATATACCATGGATTGTAAGCCTTGCATAATCAGACCTATGAATGTAGAATATAAATGAAGGACAACAATGCCTGCATGGGAGCTTCATGTAGATCATGATTAAATGTTTTCTAGATCATACCCTGTCTATAATAACTTAGACAAAGCTATCCAGCTGCAGTATTTGCTTCCTTTTGAGTCATATCAGCTGGTAATTGTCCCTTGCTTAGTGCTGCTTTTATATTTTTCTGGGTGATATCCAACAAATATAATAAAATTTGATCCTGCCAGGCACTGAATAAATTCACTGGCTTTGCTGCAAAATGCCACCATGAAAACAATGCATTCTGCCAGAGAAGTAAATAGGAGATAAGATGGAACTTACATCTGCATGGATTCATCTTTTCTAATTGGTGTAAAAGAGTACCTACAGTTAGTAACTGGAAATAGACCAATCAGAGGAAAGGAATCCCATGCTTTTGAAAATAATGAATTAGCCCAAACCAGACATAGTTGCATGTGCTAACCTCTTTACCCAAGGAATGCATAATTGTGTGACATTTACCTGTCTGAAATTGATAAAAAGAATATTTATCTGCTCAGATATCACAAGTAAAACATAATTTCAATTTTTAATACAGAAATATCTGAGCTGATATCCAGTATTTATGAACAGAATCTACCCTGCAATGATGCAATGCTTAGTCACATGACCACAACCACATGGCTTACATAATCTAACACTTTTCAAACTTTTCAAACAGCCCCCAAATTTTATATATCAGGTGATCAGCTGACATTGTGAAAAATGTTGGCCATGAGATTTCAAATAGTCAAACCTGTCAATAGCAGTCCCCCATGGAAAAAAAGCAAACCTGGTCTTTGCAAACAGGTTACCTCTGTTCACAGGTTCACCTTTCAACATTGGTGTTTGAACAAATACCATGTACAAAATATTATTATTATTATTATTATTATTATTATAAGATACTTATGATCTTTTATGTATAAAATACTTTTATCTTTTATATTTTAAAATAGATGTATTGACTAAGCAGTCTGAAATAAAGAAATCTTGTCTCTCATATCTTATATCATTATTATTATCATTATTATATTATCAAGATTGTTTTATGTGTAATATTCAACAAAATCATAAAGTATATTTGTATGCTCCCTCCCAGTTGTATTGTAATGGCTGTAGCTGAGCCCAGACAAGACTACACTGAAGTATGACACCAGGGATGAGAATGCTTCTTACCGACTTCCTAATGAGTGGTGAATAGATGAAAATCAAAGTCTTTATTTCTTTTCAACAATAACACAAGATGATTCATTTATTAAGAAAACACATGAATAAAATTGCAGTTCATAGCCATGAAAGTCTTCCTGTTTCTATACAATGACAGAATATTATCATTGTCTTTAGGTACAGGTCTGTGTACGAAAATCTCACACAAGCTCAGGGTATCTATTAGCACCATACTATTAATTCATTGTACTAAAATCTCACACAAGCTCAGGGTATCTATCAGCACCATACTATTAATTCATTGTACTAAAATCGCTTTTGATGAATGAAAACTGTGCACTGTATTTTGATCCAAAAGTCGCTTGTTTTTCTGTTTGAGATCCACTCTGACTCTTCTGATAGAGGACTGTTAAATGCAAACGTATAATTTGGCTTATTCTCCGAATAATAACTTGACGTAGATGCAAAAAAAACCAAGGCAATTTTGACTCAAATGAGAGAGATGTGGAATGTGTCCTACACTATTTTTAGCTCCTTTCGTACTGCCACCGACTGCAAGCGATTGGGTAACACTATCCACATACTGTTTATTGGTGAGAGGGGATGTAGAAATGGGTACATACATAAAAGTTATCTTGTTAGCAACTATATCGATCGCACCTGTAACTGTGCCTCAGGATTTCTTAAGATAATTAGCATCTGCAGAAGTAATTGTACTTGCTGATGATGAATTTATTTCAGTGTCCACATACAATTTATTTTTAAGATCAAATGGGGCAACTAGATTATAAGTCACTGTTATTTTATTCGAGTCGATGCTTAACATCCCTGTCATCATATCACCCAATTTTGCTATTTGGGATGCAATATTCGTTGCTATGTTATCATCTACGTAATTTTCATTTGTTAAATCTGATACTGCTGATGGAATTGCCATAGTTGTTATCTTGCTTGATCCCATGTCTATATTTCCCACCACAGTATCATCAGATTTTATTACAAAGTCATCCTTGACAAACTTTACATCTGTTACAGAATTGTTATTGGTCAAAGTTGTTTTATCAAACTGAGTATTAAATATTAGTTTCCCACCCATATCTGTATTTCCAGCCATCGTCCCACCAGATAATTACAACTTATTATCATCTACTGAGCCAAGTTGTGCGTAACTTACCGCTTGTGAATTATTTATGTAAGCGGGGGCAGGGGGGGTATTCAGTTTCAAGATTTACAAAATTTTTTTACTCATTCATGTTGATATTTCTGGTCATCTTTCCACCTGACAATAACTTACCATTACTGGCAGCATTAAGTTGGACAAAATTTACTGCCTGCGAGTTATCTGTGCTGATTGGTGGATAAGTTGTTTCAAGGTCAAACACTCGCTGATCTGACATACTTAAGTTACCTGTCATTGTATCTCCAGACTTTTTTATATAATTTGTTAAATCTGCGCTGGCCATAGTGGTTGTAGCTGAAGCTGTTTTGTTGGTTGAGCTGTCAATTACCATACCAAATTTTGTGTAATAGTTCATTCATATTATTACTGCGAGATAAAATTTTTGAATACCTGGTATAAAATGAGCATAATTCACTTTGACACGGAGCACTTAATCAAACATCAGCATAACCATGACCTACCAGACTGTCATTATCTCATAGTCGGATGAGCTGCATCGGGCAAAACTAACCTTCTGATGAATCTGTTACTCAACAACCTCTTCAACTATGGTCGAGTTTATATCTACACAATCAATCCACAGCAGGATAAATATGAGCTGCTCAGTGAATACAATGAAAAACTAAAAAAAGAACTTGGACTGTAAAAATTAATCTATTGGTAAACATCTAAAAATTGGTCTTTCAGTCAAAATCTAAAATTAGTTTAACAAAATAAATAAAATGAAAAAATGGACACAAAACGAATAGAGGTTCTAAAGAAATTTACTGCAACCAGAGCTGCGTTCAAAAAGAAGGTTGAGCAGGAACGCCAGGGTCTACAGCAAAATGCAGAAGAAACTGCTAGACTTTTTAGGCCAGTGACTGAAGCAGTACTTGGCAACAGCCAAATATTTCTGCGGTATCACTGGAAGATCTTAAAAAGTTATCAGAGAAAGGACTACGAGGTATTCTTGAAGAGCAGCAAAAAAAGTTGCTTAACAAATTATTGAAAAAATAGGTGATCCAGCTGTACAACAAGCTGCAGTATTACAAAAAATTGAAGAGTAGGCTAGAGATAGTGAAGAATATGTGGCTGTTTTTCTGGAAATGATCAATAAATTAATGAGAGAAGCTGCATATCCAGTAGATATTACCGAGTTAAGAGATTTTGAGGAGAAAATTTCTGGCAAGAACAAAATGACAGTTGATGATGTAAAAAAATGGATGATGATAAGGTAGATACAGTGGTCTCCCCCTTATACGGCCACCCCTTCTGCACTGGGAAAGTGGCCCTATAAGATGGATGGCCTTTCCAGAGGGGGACTAAATTTTACTGTACTTTCCCATGATAGCATCACGGTCAATTCTACTGAACCTTAACACAGGTCCTTTTATGTTTCAGAGATGAAATTAGGGAAATCTCAAAATGACCTTTCTCAACGACTTTTCTGGCTTGACTAGGATAAAATTTTAAAGCACAATTTATTCAACTTGAAGATTCAGTACTTCTTCAAAATTCGACACATTACAGTTTACTTACAAATTTCTCTGCCACAAACTTATATCATCTGCTTCAGCCAACAATTAAATCCCAGCTTGCCACGCACAAGGGTCTAAAGATCAGAGTGCACTTTCATGTCAAGCTTTCTAAACTAAATATATCTCTGGAATCCCCTCTGACTCCTATGTCAGAGGACATTGCAGCAGTGCAGCTTGCTGCTAGGCAATGTAAGGAATTTGCCTATCCTTACATCACATCAAAATCTAGTCAAATTCTAACAGGGACAGATTTAATATCATTTTCAGATAATATATCTCAGGAGATATGGAAGAAAATAGATGAGTACACTACACCTGGTTCTGGCTGGAAATTTTATAAGATAACAGAGATACTGTTCCACATTATGAAATATAATCCACTAAGAGGTAAATCGTATGTCATCAAGCTCCCGACTAAAATCAAAAACTCAAAATGTTGTGTAAATATCCAGAACAGTGATAAAATATGTTTCCAATGGGCAATATTGTCAGCATTATTTCATGCATGAGACCATTCTTATCGAGTATCATATTATACTGGTCATGTTAACAACCTAAACTTTAGCGGGATTGTCTTTCCTGTTTCTGAATATCAAATTTCCAAATTCGAAAAGCAAAATAAACAGCTGTTACCTGGAGGTATTAAAGTATTTGGTGTCGATGATAAACAAAATATATATACCAGAGATATTAGCAATCTAGCATCACAAAACAGTAAATTTACTATTTTATAAAAAACCACTATGTGTGGATAAAGAACTTTAACGGGCTAGTCAGAGGTCAGTATAACAAGCATAAGGAAAAAAAATGTTGTTTCAGGTGTTTGCATGGCTGTATATCCCAACATGTACTTGATAAACATCTCAATTATTGCTCTGATGTACAGAAAATATCTATGCCTGATGAAGATGAAAAAATATTATAAATTACAGACACAAGATGAAAGTGCCTTTTATAGTATACGCTGATTTCAAGTCCATTTTACTTAAAAATCTTCAACAAGAAAAATACACGAGTTTATTCCCTGTGGAGTGGCATATAAAGTCGTTTGTGTTCTTGATAAATCTTTATCAAAACCAGTATGGATTTATCGTGGAAAGGATCCTGCTGTCTGGTTACTAAGGAACCTTATCGACGAAATTGAAATTGATCTCATCATGATGTTACTTGCTAAAACAGAAAAAATGAAAAGACTAACAGTAAAACAAGAAGCTCAATTTAATATAGTAGAAATATGCCATATTTGTGAGGGAGTGCTTGGGTCTGACCAAGTAAAAGATCACTGCTATATTACTGGCAAGTATCGTGATCCAGCACATGATAGAAGCAATTTTAAATATACCGCACCAGATTTCATTCCTGTTGTATTTCGTAATTTCAGAGGATATGACGCTCCTATTATAGTTGAAGCATTCGGTAATAAAGATGTAATAAACCGCCTAAAAATTAATAACAACAATAAGATAAAGTGCATCCCAAATAACACAGAAAAGTATATGTCAGTGACACTAGGTAAGATAAGATTTATTGATAGTCTGCAGTTTATGGCAGCATTGCTGGACAAGCTAGTAAAAGTCTGCCGTAAATTTGATAATTTGACTGAACATTTCAGTGAAACTGCAATCAGTTTATTGACACGAAAAGGTATCTTTCCTAAGAGTATCTTGATAATTGGGATAAATTTTATGAAACGTGTCTAACCTGACAAAGATAAGTTTTATTCTACGTTAAATCTTGAAAGTGTTAGTGATGATAATTATGTTTATGCAAAATTAATTTGGGACTCCTTCGGCTGTAAAAACCTGGAGATTATCATGACATGTATCTTATCACAGATGTACTGCTGCTCGCAGATATATCTGAAAATTTCAGAGATGTCAGCACTGTTAACTACGGACTCGACCCAGCTTGGTACTATTCAGCACCCAGATTAAGTTGGGATGCAGTACTCAAGCACAGTAAATTAAACTGAAACTGTTAACAGACCCTGATATGTTCAACTTTATAGAACGTGAAATCCAAGGCAGAATGAGTGTCTTAACAAAAAAATATGCCAGGGCTAATAATAAATATCTACCTGTCTTTGATAGTACAGAACCATCAAGTTTTATAGCCTATCTAGATACAAATAATTTATACAGTTACGGATTATCAGAGTCTATGCCAGTTGGTTGGTTTAGATGGATCAGTGAAAAACAGGTTATGGATGAAACTGATAAAACTATACCGGATGATTTTTAGTTACCTCATAGAAGTTGATCTTGACTATCTCACTGAGCTTCACAATAAGCATAACAACTACCCATTTTGTCCAGAATCGATGTTGATCGATATTAGTTTATTAACAGAAAAACAGAAATTATTCGTCTAGTTCTAGCATTAGTGGTAAATCTGTTGTTAAGAAATTAGTTCCTAATCTGCTTGACAAATGGAGATATGTTTGTCATTATAAAATTTTCAAACAAGCAGTTGATCATGGGTTAAAATTAAGAAAAGTTCATCGTGTGCTAAAATTTAATCAATCACTGTGGATGAAGAGTTATACAGATTCAAACACAGCATGACAAGCAGCTGCAAAAACAGAATTTAAAAAAAACTTTTTTCAAACTCATGAATAACAGTGTCTTTGGCAAGACCATAGAAAATATTAGAAAGTGAGTCAATATTGAGATCGTCAAGAATGTGGAACATCATAATAAACTTGTAGCATCTGATGATTTTGTCAGTATAAAAATATTTAATGAAATCTAGTAGCCATTCAACGAAGAAACACAAACCTGAAGTTGAACAAGCCAGTTTATGTCGGTATGGCAGTACTTGAAATATCAAATGGCTAATGTATCAATTTCATTACAATTCTGTAAAGTTTAAATGGCCTGATGCAGAGCTGTTATTTACAGATACTGACTCACTTATGTACAAGATAAAATCTGATGATATTTCTCAAGAATTTTATGATAACCGAGAAATGTTTGATCTTTCAGATTATCCAAAACATAGCAGATATCACTGTGATGATAATAAAAAAGTAATAGGAAAGTTTAAGGATGAGACAATTTTGGTTCCTATCATAGAGTTTATCGGATTACGTAGTAAAATGTACTGTCCAAAAATAGCTGATAATAAAGTTAAGAAATGAGCTAAGGGAATTTTAAAAAATGTTGTAGGCAAGGTAATAGGATTCAATAATTATAAAGCTGCGTTAGACGGATTTTCTAGTTACGTAGAGATGATGGCAATAAGATCAAATTGTCATAAAATTGAGACAGATGTTATCATAAAATGTGGTTTTGTAATTCTTATGATAAAAGATACAGCTGTGATGGAATCAATACATTTGCGTTAGGAAACAAAAAGTCTGATAGTATTAATTTTAGCAAGGTGAATTTTCTAGATTGGTTATTACAGTAAATCTCCAGAGATTTCATGTAAATTTTATGTGAATATCAAAAATATCTCGACAGGTGGCTGTGTAAATTATTTATTTTTTTGTAAAATCCAGTGAGTTATTAATAGCACATTCATTTTAGCAGTCAGACATGTGACCTGCAAATCCCAGCGAGTTATTAATAGCAGATTGGAATTTTGTGTGAATGTTAGGCATAGTAATTTTGTGTCAAATATAAATATAAATCGCTAGTGATTTCAAGTAAAAAACTGCTTCAATGGGAGGTCCTTGACAGGTAATCAATAATGAAATCAACTCTGTTGCCTCAACAAGTTGTTTTCATATTTTGTTTAGACTAACATGGTGGGTCTTGGAAGGGGTTAATCATGCTGTCGTCGCAATAGAAAATAGAGGTTTGGCTAAGATACCGCATTTAAGCTAACTACTATTAATATAAAAAAAAACATAAACACATTATATATATATATATATATATATAGAGAGAGAGAGAGAGAGAGAGAGAGAGAAACAATCTGCCTACGTTAATTTTTAAACCAGTGCAAAATAAGGAAACACACTTTTGGGGGACCTTACAGAAGAGAAATTAGGACTTGCTTGTTCTTTTGCTTAATGTAATGTCTGCAAGAACACTTACATGGCTTTACATTTCAACTATCTATAGCATCATATTTGCTTGAATTAAATTTATATAAATGGCATTAAACTGAGTGTCAAGTCAGAGAGGTCAACACTCACAATGACTTAGACAACTAGTAGATTATAAAACAAAAACCTCAATGAATTATGTTTTTACTATTTGTTACATTAATCAGGTTGAGCTGAACTGAATTCAGAATGCCAGGTTGGTAAGGATAATGCACACAATGACTTGGACATTTGAGCTTCTTACGAAAATGTTGGAATTATGTTTACAAAGTGTTAGATTAAGTAATGATCAAATCAGATTGAGAATGTCAAATTGGTGAGGATAACACAATGACCTGGACATCTGAGCTTGTTATGATAATTTTAGAATTATGTTGATGAAATGTTACATTAGTTGATTATTGAACTAAATTGAGAATGTCAAATCAGCGAGGATAGCGCTCACAATGGCTTGGACATTACCCTATGAACATTTTGGATTTATAATTTAAGAAACGAATTATCTATCTGCTGCATAACAAAAATTCTCAGGGAGGGAATTGAAACAAAAATAGATCTATTTCTGCATAGAATCCCATTATATGGATGTGTTTATCTTCAAAAAAATTACTAAATACCGAAATTAATTACACAAATACATGAAATTTTTAATCAATGAGAACAACACTCATTTGGACCATATAACAGAGTTCTTATAACAATGATATAAAAGTGTAAGTTTGCTTATAAAATAAATTAGAATTAATACAATTATATTAATTATATATATATATATATATATATATATATATATAATTATATAAATTTATATAGGCTGGAAGAGACGAAAGCATGGAAAATTCTTTAAATAAATATTGATTTCTACTGAAATAAACTTTAAACACAAATTTACTGTCCAAAATATTTACTAAAGTTCCAAAACTTTATACAGAATAGTAATAAACCAAACAAATAAATTAAAAAGCCTCACAACTGAATTGTGAAGAGACTAGTTTGAAAGCTGATGGACTGGCTGCCCACAAGCAGTCCACAATGACTTACATACTTCTGAAGAAACCCACAACCCACAAACTCCACAAAACCCCCAGAGCCCACAAAACCCACAGTTAGAATCTTCAAACAAACATGTCCTAGTATGGCAGCAGTATATTTAGTCAATTTTCACGAAGATTATAAAAAGAAATTACCAACTGAATAGTTTACACATTAGTACCTTAAAAATTTTCTTGCCCAAAAGAAAAATAAAATCAGTTTGCTTTTTTGTGGCATACACTATAAACTATATGCTTACTGCTCTCAACCACAGCGATGGTTCAGAACTTGTATCAGTTATGCAATCTTTCCATATTACTGAGGTAGACTGCATGACAAGGGAAGTCAATATGTGTTCATAGTAAGTGAATACAAAAGAGAAAATCACACATTAAACAGAATGACATACAAAAACTCAACAATGGGGCCTGTAAATACATTTATGCTGCAACAACACAACTACTTTTTCCACTATCCAGCAAACATATTCTTCAACCCTCAATATGGATAAAAATTACCTCACTCTCAAACCAGACATAATGACACCTTCAAGCTAGACTGACAATATGACTGGAATACGGTGAGTACAAATGAGACATCAAACGTTTATATATCAATTTATATGCCTTTATCTAAACAATGCCTTGCTCAACAAATGTTAAGTTTTATTTGCATGCTCAGAGACTACTTACGCCAGGGATAAACCACTATTGCCTAGGAAACATCTGGCCACTGACTAAAGAAGACAGGTTACCGTTACACACTGGACTTAAACAGCAAATTTGCCAGGGGAAATGAGATTAGCTGTTGACTGCAGTGTAAAAGCAGTATGAGAAATTGCCTCATACAAAGTCCATTTTTTGAAGTGACTACCCCATAACACTACCATCTGGTTTTGGTAAATTCCATGTTTCCTGTAATGGATGCACTCTGATCTCTCATCCCAACATAACAGCCAAAATATCTAACATGGGGTGGAAATGGTCAGAAAATGCTTAGACTACAGCAAGAATGTGAAATTGTGCCATTTTTTAAAAATCAAAGTCACTTACTAGCTTTGCATGTTACATAGAATGCGAGTCACTAATCTTTACAACAACAGAAATGAAACAAATGGTACTGGAATGAGATGAAAAGATGGACTACAGACACGAAACAAAATGGTACTGGAATGAAAAGAAAAGAGGGGCTAAAGAAATGAAACAAAAATGGTTCTGGAATGAGATGAAAAGATGGATTACAGAAATGAAACAAAATGGTACTGGAATGAGATGAAAGCTGGGCCAAAGAAATGAAACAAAATCAAACTGGAATGAGATGAAAAGATGGACTACAGAAATTAAACAAAATTATACTGGAATGAGATGAAATGATGGACTACAGAAATGAAACAAAATGGTACTGGAATGAGATCAAATGATCGACTACAGAAATGAACAAAATATACTGGAATGAGATGAAATGATGAACACCAGAAATGAAACAAAAACTGGAATGAGATGAAAAGATGGATGACAGAAATTAAACAAAATGGTACTGAAATAATAAGAAAAGAGGGACTATAGAAATGAAATGACTGGAATGAGATTTAAAATGTTCACAACATATGATATTCTTGTTCCCTTCATTATTATTTTGAGGAAGGGAAACTGACAAAAATATTTAGGTTGCCAGGTACAAATAATACCCTTTTAGGTCTTATGCTAAATAAGTCATATCATCTCATCAACCAACCAAATCACTTTTCCAAAATTTGGGGAAAGCCCCATTCTGGTAGTATGATGTACACTTACCCTCATTTTGGTGTTAATCTGATGTTGCCATGTGAGAGGTCTGGTTGAACAAGACTACTGCTACATTCTGTACTGACATATAAGGGTCTAAGCTATTTAAATCATCAGGAGAAAAACACTCAAATCTACAAGAAAAATGGCTACATCTTCAGCTACAAATTTACAGTGGCATGTAAAACTATTCACCCTCTGGTAACTATTGGAATCATAATGTGTCAACTACAAATGAATCAAATGACATCAAAACTTTCTAATTACAAGTACTCGGTATATAAAACATCTTACATTAAAAACATTCTACACTTAAATTCATGGCATACTGTATATACTCACTTATAAGACGACTCCAACTGCAAACAGCACAGACCCAGATCTGCCGGAGCACAATGTGCTGCCAGATCTGGGTCTGTGCAGTTCCTTAGTAGTAATCAGTAGAACAAAGAACACAGACCCTAATCTGCAGGTGTATTATGCTACACCAGATCAGGATCTTTGTTGTTTGCAGTTTGACTTGTAAGTGAGTACAAACAAATGAAAAGTATGTTTCATTTAGCAAGAATTTCATACCGTGTATACTCGTTTATAAGTCAAATCGAACTTTAAACTGCACAGACTCAGATCTGCTATTGCATAATATGCCAGCATATCTGGGTTTGTGCAGCTTGTTAGCAGTAATCAGTAGGACAAACAACATGGACCCTAATCTGTAGATGCATTATGCTACGGCAGATCAGGATCTTTGTTGCTTGCAGTTTGACTCGACTGATAATCGAGTACATACAGTAATTTCTCTTTAGTCATTAGGCTGCTGGTTCCCACATTAAGTTGCCATTGTTAAACATGACTAGTCTGGTTTACAGGCTATTTAAAGTGACCAGTCTAATACAATCACCTCTGTAAATAGTAGAGATCCAGAAAAAAAATGTCAACATATAAACTATCATGAGAAGAAAATGAAAGTGAATGCCCTTTTCAGTAAATTACATGTCTGGCAATATGCAGAGAGATGATGTAAAGAACTCCAAAAAAATGACTTTAATGGCTGGCCTGAGGTTGAAGAAGATAGCTACTAACAGCTCTGTCATACATATATTGGTATACTATTCAAAATAACATTATGATGTGTCCATCTTCACTTTTATCAAGTACCATTATCTCCTCATTATACCAATTTCTGCTCTTGATGGCCAAGGCAACCAATTTATTATGGCCTGGTGACCTAAATTTTGAAATGGTCATTTCAATTTTTCCAGTATGTTACCTTTTGGCTAGACAAGTTTGATCGGTATTTGGAGCACTGCAACACTGACCTTGATCTGCCAGGACATTATACAATGTCTGATCTGGATCTATTCTGTTAATAGTTGGATTTGTATTCTGCTACATGAAGTTCATGTTCTACATAATAAGGCATGTTGGGGGTGGAACAATTTATCAATTCTGTTAACTATAGAAGATAAATGTACTCCCTTAATACTTACCAAACACTTCAAACTACAATAAACAGCAGGTGCATACACTAATATCTATTATAAATGTTAACATGTTTGAGAAACACACACATTTAATGCAGTGTATTCATTTTTCAAAGGATTGTCCAAAACTAAATCAAACACATTTTTAACTGTTTAAGTGCTAATTTTCAGTCAGAAAGTCTACTTCGCACATAAAATATCAAAATAGTTAAAAGTTTCTTTGGTGAAAACAATGCGATTTCTTCACATAAGCTGGTCATTCTCTAATGTGGTAACCTTAATGTACTGGGGAATCCCTTGTTGGGTCACAATACAATCCTTGTCATGATACCAGGGTTTGCTGTGCATATGCCTCATATGCATCATACAGCTTGCAGATGATACAATACTTTGAGATACAAGGGTTATAATACATCACAATATAAGCTTATCATTATCTACGAAGACCAGCTGGTGAAAATGGATTCCTCTGCCTATCTATTCATAAAGTCATCCTATTTTGTGATATGTTTGAACAAAAACCTTTGCAGTAATTCTTTTTTATTCCAGAAACATGAAATATTTGCAGATGGGATCTTAGGTACAGCAGCTGGGGACATGATTAGGACTGCCACTTTGGTCTTTGCAAACCAATATAAGAGCAAAAGTTTATCTTTCAATTACATCAAAATCAACAAATTACCAGGTCTGCTATGCACAAATTTCTAACGAAAAACAATATATATATATATATATATATATATATATATATATATATATATATATATATATAGAGAGAGAGAGAGAGAGAGAGAGAGAGAGAGAGAGAGAGAGAGAGAGAGAGAGAGAGAGTTTGTTCAAAATGTGTTTCATTTTTCATTTTGTACAACTATTCACCAAAATATTATTCTGACTTTCATCATGGAAACTAACTACAGTGTACTTCTTAATCAAAGTAGGGAAACCAGCTTAATAATTAGTGTCTTACAGATGAGGTAACTGCAAACAGGAAAACTAATAAAATTTATTACGTATTTCATTTTGTGATACTGAAATGTATATATCGGAGAACACTGACACAGACACAATGGCTACAACACTATTTTTGCCATAGTGGCATTTTTATAGCACTTTGGAACTATTTTCTTTCCAACTATAGCAAATACATCTACCCTTCTGCATGTTACTCAATCTCACATTACCACATTTAGGCTTATTTTATTTTTCTTTCTTTGCTCTCTTCCTCCCTCCCATCCTCTCTCTCTCCCTCCATCTCGATGAATAGATCCTAAGATGTGTAGACAGTAAATTTATGTAAGCAATGAGGTGCCATACAAAATATGCTTAAAAGCAAACTCCTGGCATAGAAAAAATGGGGATTCAGTATAAACTTATTTACAAAAAATAGTTTTCCACATGAATCATGCAAATTGCCAGTGTCTGAACTTGCATGACCTGTTCTGTTGTATATTCAGTGTCACAAAATACCTGAAACACTACAACAAATGATACAAGTTTTCAGGATAAAACTTCTGATCAAATTTAATACCAAATTAAATCAATTTAATACTAAACTAAATTTAATTAGTGATTTTTGTACTCTCATCATAAAATATCTAATACTGACAGATTGTGGATAGATGAGTGTTGATTGTACATGTATATCAAAATGAAAGAGACGTCACAAAGCTGCGTCTCAGCCACCCCCAAGTACCGGTGTCCCATGCCCCACCTGCAACCGCCTGTGTTCATCGGAATTTGGACTCCGGAGCCACATACGCGTCCATCGTTGATGAGACTGCACAACATGTCTTCCTCGTCCCCGAGAGACTATCAATATATATATATATATCAAAATGAAATGACAATCAAAATCGGGGGGGGGGGGCAGTGTGTTTTATCGAACAAAACAAGTCAGCTGAGGTCACACAATTCCCATTTTAATACAGAAATAAACAAAATATAAACTAAATCCTTATATTAACTAAAAGGATTTAATGTCATTGTCCTAAATTATTGTTAAATTTCAGAACTTCATTATTATTGATGTAGTAATGCAGAAATTAATAGCATGGCACAGAATGAAAATAATCCATGCAAATCAGTGGCTTTTGCCTTCAAAAATATATCATAAAAAGACGGGTGGGGTGGGGTTGGGGCGGCTGAATGTAAGGAAATATGTCACTTCTGAAGTGAAAACATTTATATTGGCATTCATAGCCTTGCCACTTAAGATAATACAATATTTCCACTTTACACATGAAGCATTTTCTTAATACAATATTTCCACTTTTACACATGAAACATTTTCTAATATACAATATTTCCACTTTACACAAGACCTTTTCTTATATCTACTCAAAAATGTAAGTATTTTCTATATATAACACATTCTTCAGAGGAGACAAAAATATATTTAGTTTTCCTTTTCTTCTCCTCTTTTACTCCTGTATATTGCAATATATCGTCACATGTTACTACACCATACAACATTGTGTCATCAGAGTTGCATTCCAATATGTTATAGGGATATTCAAACAGTGGTACAGTGATTGATGCAGAATATCCTAGCAAAACAAGATGCCGAGAAATCAATCATTACACCTCAATTAAAAACATTTTTTTGTTTCTTTATAGCAATATCTGACCATAATATCAGTTGATTGCTATATGGAAGTGGTCAGGGTTATAATTAAACAGCAAATACTCTATAATATGGCTGACAATTTTCTACCAAGAAGCAAATGTGTCACCAGTTTCTTTTCTTTGAAAGGTCCTAGTACAGGCATGGGCAACTCCCTCTTGGACATGAGCCAGACAAGTGATTTTTAAATACACACCCAATAATGTAAATCATTGGATACAACCAGGTCAATGGCTGGATCTGGCCAATAGGCCATGTTTTGCGCACCCCTGTCCAATTATACAAAATTTTCTACCAGATGTATTGCAAAGTAGCAAAACCATAAAAAGGTAGCAAGCTTGCTAATTGCTACTGTATTATTTCAATCGCTGCAGTGATAATTAAAACAAGTTTCACCCTACAGAAAATGAGCTTTCAATTCCACCACAAAACAATAGAATCTGGGCTGGCACGAGGCAATATGGCACCCTGTACATAACAGACATTTGGCCCTTCCCCATCAGTATTCAAACTTCGGAAACATGTAAAGAACATTAACTTTGCTTTAAACTACCAGAAATATGATCAATTATCTGGTTTAACCTCCACTTTAGCTATACCGGATAATAAAAAAAAAGGAATTTTGCACCCCTTCCTTCACCAATATGGCACCCCTCTGAAAATAGCTCCCTGTGCAAGCACACTGCTTGCGCATAGCTTGTTCTGGCCCTGCATACAATAAACCATGCATCAAGGGACACCACCAAATAATAATGAAGTACAGCTGCTCATTAAGGGCATTTTCATGATCCTTTTTGCTCATGAAAGACATGTTTTAGGGCCCCTCAAGTGCCCTTTATATGTACAGGCTTCACTGTTTAAACAATATTTATATCTTACTGTATTTTAAATACCATATATACTCATATAAACATCAGATCCAACTACAAACTACATAGACCTAGGTATGCCACCACATAATGCACTGGCAGTTCTGGTTCTATGCAGTTTGTTAGAAGCAATCAGTGGTGTTCTATGTGTCAGCAAATCAGGGATGGCACAATATGTGATCAGGGTCTATGTTGTTTGCAGTTGGACCTGACTTATAAATGAATATATACAATAGTGGGCGTAAATACTAAATATAGTATTGGGTTCAGTATAAACATCCATGTCCATTCTTCAATCTAGATTCATTGTAATTTTATATGCCTATTAGTCTATATATATGTCACCTATATGTGAATTGATTAGAGCCCTAGACAGTGTCATATTTTAATAAGGCCTATGTACTATATATGTATTTCCTATACCATGACAAATCTTTGATATTCTCATGTTGTAATTGTCAACCAATGGTATCAGATAAATCTGACCGGGGGTGGGGAAGGGTTTTGTCCATTTGTAAATTTGTCTTTTCTTTCTGTCTTATATAATCCTTCTTGCTCCTGAACACAAGATGAGAATTGGAGCTGTAATAAATGAACCATTCTTTTTAGACTGATCCAAGTAACTATGTTAGAAGCAGGGATATTCCTTGGGCACAAAGCCAGTGGACATTTGTGATGGATCAATAGTCCACTTCCTTACATAATGCAATGCAAAATTTATTAAGAAACAAACCAAAAACAATAAAATTACGATAGACCAACTGAAAATTGATGGGGCCACCAAGAAATTTTTTTAGGCCAATTACTCTAAAGTATTGCTCTTGGAGCAAAGAAATTCTATATTTCAAATGGTCATATAGGAGGACTATACTGTTGTGTGTGAGGTACATTCTTTGAACATTAACTTCTACATTTTGTCTTTTTGCACTAATACATAGGTAAAACCCGTTATAACGTGATGTTCGGGGTCCAAAGAATAACATCATGATGTAAGCGTATCGCATTAACAAATTTTTCGAAAAACTTCCCCACAGAAAATGTGCATTGAAATTTCAATGTCATCAGTTTTAACTAATGTCTCAGTCATACAGCATAGTGTTTGTTTTGTGCGCCGGGTTTCATCAGACATCAAATATACTTCAGTTTTGAATTGTATACATGCCAATAAGGTGGAAATTGTGCATGGTGAAGTTAAGGCAACATTAAACGTAGTACTGGGATTAAAAATCTGCTAGGGATATGAATAATTAGCTTTTCCAAAAGCATGTATTTAGGATGTTAAAATGAGAGGTCACCTTAAATTAAAAAATGGGAGCCATGCTGCCATTGCATTATAAGCGGAATCACATCATAACGAATCACATTATAATAGGTTTTGAAAACTGACAAATTTTACAGGGGTGGAGTTCATAGCAGGCTGTGGCCTTGTGCCACCGAATTTGATTGGTCATTTTTGACACATGAAAATTCCCTCCATGGTGCCCATAGGGAATATAATGAGACCCAAGAAAATAATGATCATTACAGTTGACTTTAGACTCAACTATGTCCATGCTTACTAAATTAAGTCTGCTCATTAACGAAGAAGCACAAGATGATCAGTTTCAATGGCTGACATATCATGCTAATTTTTCTTAGCTTGAGAATCGAGAGCACATGATTCATGATTATTTATGAAATCTTCAGCAAAAACACTGCTGTGTTTATTTCCAAAGTAATATACACAAAGGAATAAATGATTAATTAAATTTACAAAATAAATTCTTTATAGAGAGGAATGGTTACTAAAGAATTCAAGTCCCAGTATGGAAGGCTCAAGACAGGAAAGGCTGATAATGATCACAGATGCTTGGGTAATGGATTTATTCATTTCTGGAATAAATATTAACTTTTCTAGTATTATATACTTTGAATCAGTTATTGTTAAGCCAGACTAAATCACAATTTGATGAAATTTCCTTATCAACTAAAATAACAATGACTTCAACAGTGGACTTGGATATTTCATTGGACAAGGAAATTGTATACCACTGTGCTGTAGTCTGTTCACGTTTTTTGCAGAAATTATTAAATTTATGACATGAGCACGTGTAATAATTTGAATTTTCTGGGCAAACAGGAAACAGGTTAGAGTATATGTGACCCCATTTATGTCTAAACTGACCCCAATTTTCAACCCAATTTCTTGAATGAACACTGCAGGGGCTATCAAAGAAGACAAAGGGATCTGAATGATGGTATCACACACTGGTTCCAGACACAGCATTACAAACATTTTTTACTTATGTGCAACAAACAGTCCGTTATAACGCTGTGAGCTAATTTTATTAAAACTTCGTTGACCATGTTTCTGATGACAAATATGGAAAAAGTAATATCAAACAATTCTAAAGGTTTTCATGAAACTGGTCATCAGTGTCCAAAGTACCATCTATACTCATTTATAAGATGAGTCCAACCGCAAACTGCACAGACCCAAATCTGCCATGCCATAATGCGCCGGCAGATCTGGGTCTGTGCTATTTCTTAAGAGTAATATGTAGTACAAACATCATAGACCCTAGCCTGCTGTCACATTAAACTATGATTTAATTCTTTATGCTTATGTATACCCATGTAATTTAATACTTTAGTTCTTAAATCACATATGCAATATACATGCATTCTAATGATGACCTGGGTTTCTTCTATAATAAGCGTTTACAGTATTCGCACGCATTACTAACAAAATCTCACCACCCCCAAAAATGTCACCCAATTGCTAATCTTTCCTATAGTCAGAAAATTCCCACCATTTTCCTAATGGATGCATGGTCTATTCTTGAAATGACAACTTATATTATTCACATGTAAATTGCAGGCCACGATCCGAGCATTTGCGCTAGTAACCATGCCTGGATGAGAGCAACGCCTAAGATCTGAGGTGGACGTAAGACCAACAAGTAGATCACCGATTTTTGTCTGACATTATTGGTAGCGGTAATGTCAGGAAAAAATATCTACTTGTTGGTCTATGGTGGACATTATGCACAGGTGTCCAAGTTATAAATGATGTTGGGACCATAATTTCTTCAATTTCATATGGATACCAAGATGAAATTTAGCTCTACGATTTTCCTCTCCTTCAATCCCTTCTGGGATGTCAATTCGACATGGCTCTCTCTCTCTCTCCCTCTCTCTCTCTCTCTCTCTCTCTCATCTTTATCTTCACATGATATGGAATCTCTTCACCTTTGATTCGGATCATATAACAATCAAAATGACTGAAATTATATGATCAACTGTGTGTCCCGCGAAATATCGGAAATCTGAAAATACCCATATCGCTGTGCTAATTCAAGAGGGCATCGGTCACTCCACTACATCCCTTACAGCCGATTGTCCAGTTAGAGTTCACTACAACTTTGTAGTACACGCGTTAGCGCCCGTATATATATAATCTTGCCGCATAGCAGCTTTACACAGAACAAACGAACGAACGTTTTAAACAACCAAAATGGTCTACTTCTGTAATACTTACCAAGTTTTGTAACTCTTCGGGATCTTTCGAAATATAATCCTCCATTATATGCTAATCCATTCTACTCCTTTGTCGCATGTTTTTAATGTTTTATGTATCACACCGATGATGTCCAAAACGTACTACATCAACTTACCTCATTTATGTTTAAACTATAGGCAATCGCTTTCAGACTAAACCACTCAACAAGGAGGGGTGAGTTAGTATCGTCTGCTACAAATTTGGACTACTATTCTCTTTATTCTTTTCAAAACAGATATTTAGGATAATTTTTTCAAGCTGATAATTTTCTTGTCTAAAAAACTGCATTATGACTGTAACTGGACAACAAATACATCGGAATTCGACGGATTAAAACATCTGTCAGGCCTTAATATTTTATGGTAACATCCCACCTTTGAAGAACCCCGGTAAATGCCGTTATCCACGTTATCACTGAGAGGACCGAAAGAGCATTTCTTGTCCCATCCAAAACACATTGAACATAAACCAGGGATACTACACGTTTTGTTTCAAAAAGTATTACAAAGGCACACAAATATTTTCCCCGGCTTATAACAAATATCAACAATCAATATGATTGATATACTCAGAGTGTGTCATTATGTCTGTCGTTATTTGTTGATACGTTGATGGAATGCTTATTGAGTATTAAATACAAAGCTCTATTTTACTGCATTTCTATGTAACCTGCGTCTTTAATACATATAACAATGTGCTATTTTTCATGAAGATGTGTGCTTATTAAAGCCCTGTCGAAATGACAAACATACACAAATCTGACCGGCTTACAAGCTGATAGTTAATTGTCAAGGAAATTGTTGATTAAAACCCCAAAATAAATACAAGTTTGCCCGGGGGGGGGGGAGGGGAGGCAGATTATACTTGCCTAAAATCTGTGATATTTTTTAAACTATGTTTCTTGTTTTTCTATGTGTGCAATTTTGTATGATCGTCCTTTAAGTCAATCTGCATCTAACTTTCATTCATTCCTTTCTTTCCTCAAATCTTCATTTATCTTCCTATTTTGTTTTTAAACATTCTTTCTTTTTTACGTTGTTCCTTACTTTCTTCCTTTCATTCGTTCTTTCCTCAAAGTAATCTATTGATCCTCAATCCCTAGCATTATCAAGATAGCAAATCAATACACAAATCATTGTTCAAACGCTGACTAAGCAATTTTCATCTTCTATGTTGGATGGATTATTTATTTCATACGCGATTAAATAGTGCCCGTTAGCATAAAAGATGGGCAGTAAGTGCTTTCTTAAACTGAATTTTAACTGAATGCTTTTAGTGCTTTCGGAAATTGATTACGAGAAGAAATTGAGCCTTCGTTGTCCTCATTCATGTTATCGCAATACATAATTGTTAACTCCCTTATGTTGGCATTCTATCAAATACACGTCATTTGTATCATAACTTTGTATAGCATTGGTAAAGAATTTCAAGTATTTATTACTTGGTTTTGTGTGACATTATTTAACTATTATATTGAAATCAAGAACTTGAGCACCCTTTTTTCTTCACCAAATCATAGTTCAAATAATTTTGGGACACCACGTTTATGTAATAGTGTCCTCCTTGATGAAGTCGGCGGTGCACTATAGTAACCACGTTGAATTTCTGTCCGTCCGTTCGCAACTTGGTTTCCACACGATAAACTGTACTTGGACTTGCTGATTTTTATCCAAAATATGGTGTGCAGCTTTGTATGAAACACGGAAAGAATTTTATTTCAAGCATTGTTAGAATTTAGAAGGATTATGACCGCTCTGTGTGTGTGTGTGTGTGTGTGTGTGTGTGTGTGTGTGTGTGTGTGTGTGTGTGTCTTTTTCATTTTATGCGGTAGGGTTGTCCTGAGGATTGTCTGACTGTTCGATTTCAACCAAATTTGACATGGAGCTTTATATTGATTATAATGAGTTTGATTTCCAGAACTGTGAACATCATTTGTAAGAGTTATGGGAGTAGTGTAGTGGGACGATATAGCGACAATGGGAAAATACATTACGGACCCCCTCTGGGACGATATGGCGACGCGATTTTTGGGGTCAAAACCACAGCCTAGAACGATATAGCGACAATGGGAAAATACATTACAGACCCAGCCTGGGACTGTATAGCAACAATGGAAATTTTGTATTAGCACACGCTGGGACTGTATAGCGACAAGAGGAATGGAACAGGTAGGGTGACGTCACGGTACTGGACATTGGCAACAATGTAGCAATGTAGTACTGTGACGTCATGCCACCTGTGTCATTTCTATATACAAACACGAATTAGTGGCGTTCGTGTTTCAGTAGAGTAGGTTTTATATATTCGTTTTTTTCCATAGATTGATGAACATCAATCTATCCTACACAAATTATAAAATCGACTAAACAAATTTTTTAGGGAAGAAAGAATAAATATTTACACAAATTATAAAATCGAATAAAAATTTTTTTAGTCAAGAAAGAATTAATATCTTTTCGAGGCAATGGAGTGGCCCTGAAAAGGGCCGTTGTTTGTTATGTTAACACCATTCCGTTAACATAGAGGGCGTCGCATAGGTCTTCTTCTCTTCCTCAAACTTCGTCTAACCTCTGGTCCATAAACCAGAACTCGCTTCAGACAGCCTTGTCTTTCCACGTAAGTCCTTCTTTTCCAAATGCTTGTCTCGGAGATCCTAACGATTCTCCATGATGATCTGACATACATGGGTAAGTCCGTACGGAACAACAGCGACGATTCGAAAGTAGACGATTCAACGTTGGTCCACATCTTTGTGACGAGAACGGGTGAAGGGAATGAAGTGAACCGCGTTTATTTATAGTGGAAGACCCGATCGAAACGGATTGAAATTGTCCACCAATCCCAACACGCGTTACAAAATTCAGTCACTTCGCGGAGTCTGTCTTCCAATCCGAAGTGAACTACCTGTGACGTCACATTTCCTATATAGGTGCGCTGGCGTCTGTGCGCAGTGAATCGATGCGACATTGTTTTGTGAAACATGACTGAAACTAAGAAGACAATGAATTGGGGTGCACCGGCTGTGGAGACGAAAAGCGATGGCATAGCAGTGGCTACCAAAGTTAACACTGCGCTACTTCTAGAAGAGGTTGATTTCAACTGGGATTTAGTAGATTTTTTTCTCTTCTTCGCAAGAATTTGTTCCGGTACCAGTACTTTTACCACTTTCTCCTTCTTTACCACAAGTCGACGATTTTAAACAAAGACAGAAAGAAGAATTGGAGAAATTTTTACAGCAGCAGAAGGAGGCAGAACAAGCATTTCTCCTTGAACAGCAACAGCGAGAAGAAGAGGCAAGAAGGAAACGACAGGAAGAAGAAGCAGTAGAGAAGAAACAAAGGCTAGAAGAGAAGGAGAACAGTGAAAAGTCAAACGGTAACGGTACTCTTGGACATTTTGGCCGAGTTAAGAAGTCTGAAACAAATGTATCAGACTTCTTTATTATGACCTAAGAGAAAAAGACCTTCCCGAGCCAAACAGCCTAACCCTGTTACTATACCAGAGATACCATCCCTAGTGATTTCTACTAAATCATTGACAGGAGCAAGTCCAGAAGTAGACCTTGGCCGTGGCAAAGGCTTAAGGCAGTTAAAGCGGACTGCTTCTCGTTCCTGGGTTTGTTCTAAGGAAAACAAAACAAACACCCAACGGTCCTTTTCAGGGCCACTCACTTCTTTCGAAAAGAGATACTATTTCATTTTGCCAAAATCAATTAAAACTCAAAATCCCTTGTTTAACCCTATGATGTACGTGTTGTGAGTGCATGAGTGTAGGTCCTTATTATTCTAAACAATCAAAACCAAGAGACACTTACGTTTTTTCAGTCTGGTCTATTCTGGTACAAATTTTTACAATTCAATATCACAACATAACACAACACAACACTTTTAAAAAGTTCATAGACTTCTTCTGTGTCTTTTTCTTCTTCTTTCACTCTCTCTGTTTTCTTATCTTCTTTACTTTCACAAGTTTTTCCTCCTCTTCTTCCTCACATTTTCTCTTCTTTTCTTTTTTGTCTTCTCTTTCACTACGTGACGAGGTTCTTCCTTTGCCGAGGGCACCTCTTCTTCTTCTTCCTCCTCCTGCTCCTGTTGTTTCTTAGGGCAATCTGAAGACCAATGTCCTTTTTCTTTACAATGATAACAGGTAGACTTTTGTCTCTTCTGACACAGGTCTTGCCTTTATGACGGTCTGGACATTCTGTAGCCCAATGTCCTTTCTTCTGACAGATATAACAAGTATCTTGACTTTTATCTCGAAAGGAGGGAGAGTAGTCCGTCGGCTTGTCTGAAGAAAACTTTCGTATGACACCTCGCAAAGCTCTAATCAAAAGTTCAATTTGTGTGGGTTCTTCCATTGTGTTGATCGGCTTGAGAGCAAAATGAATACTGAGAGGGAAGGCACCAGCCCTTTATACATACACTGGTCTGACATGAATATATAGGGGTCCATGGCGTTTCAAATGTAGTCATTTGACTTTTTGCAATCAAGATGAAACCATCGCATAATTTCGTAAAGAAAGGAGAAGAAAGTAAGAGGCAGAAACGTGATTTATCGCCTCGCACAGTAGCTGAAGTCTTGGCTCAAATTCATGCCAGCGATTTTGAAGATGAGATGAGTGAATCAGAATCTAGGCCCAGAGAGTCTACACTCAGTCAAAGTTCATCACCACCAGTAAACCCTGAAAAGTACTACCACATTCGAGAGACGGACAAACATTCCTCCAGAAAATTTAGAACTACGGCCTACACGTACGCAGCGAAGTTTAAAGATTTCAAGTCAGACGTACCGTTGGAGAAAGCAGAGGGGTCGCCGATGTGTGGGATTCTTTGTTAACCACACAGACACGGCAATGTCAAGCCACAGAAGATGATCGCTTGAGACTTTCCATTCATCACGACAATTTGAAGTCCCTCTTTTGGATCGAGTTTAGCAGCCCAGCAGAATTGGCACCTTCCAAAGTCATGGACAAGATTCAACACGTGCAGCAATCCAACGACAAGTTTCACATCACCGATGGAAAAGCGACACTGTTCATGACCCACGTGCCTCTTCCCCAAGGGACAGGACAACGCAAAAAAGGTGTCCTTGGTAGACAATCTTCGCAGCATCAAGCGTAGCCTCGTTCAAATTAACAACACTCAAGACCAGATGTGTTTAGCCCGTGCCATCGTTGTAGGACGAACGTATGCCGACAAGAACGACACGGCACACTGGAAAAGAGCCTGGAAAACTATTCAAGGATCGGACCGAGCCAAACAACAAAGAGAAGCAGAACTTCATTTACAGCAAGCGGGGATATCCAAAGACACACCCTGTGGCATTCCTGAAATGCAAAAATTGCAAGACGTCTTGGCTCCACGTTACACCTTGAAAGTACACCCTCAAGAAGTGCGCGGACCTCTGTTGTTTCGAGGCAAAAATTTCAAAGACGGAAAATACATTCACGTACATCATCACGATGAACATCTCGATGCCATTACCAGAATCACTGCATTCCTGGGATACGGTTACTGCTGTGAGAAATGTGACTATGGCTATAACAATCGAGAGCAACACAAGCATTGCGGATCGAAATGTGAGGATGTTTAGCCTCTAAGCCCTGTCTGGACGAAGGACAAGAACGAGTGCATTGCCCAGCTTGTCAGCACACGTTTGTCAGTCCTACCTGTTACCAACAACCTCTAAAGACGCAAGGTTCACAGCAGAAAAGTGCTTGTCAACTCCTGAGATTGTGCCCTACTTGTGGACAAGGCATATGTACCAATAATGCCAAGTCGCAAGTCTGTTCAGGAAAGAAGCGATGTCACATTTGTCGCCAAATCGTGGACTTGGAACACCAATGCTACATTCAAAAATACCAATCCAAATATGAAGAGGAAGATAATGACCAGAAGAAAGGCCATTTCATCTTTTTCGATTTCGAATGCATGCAAGAGACTGGCATTCACATTCCTAATTTCTGCGTTGCTCACCGAGCGTGCGAGAAGTGCATCCAAGAGCCTAGCTTGCCTCATTGCCCTCACTGTAGCAAGATTCTTGGAGGACGTGAAAAAATCTTTCGGGGACCAAACACGCTGACCGATTTTGCCCAATGGATCTTAAACCCTATCGACGAGACGTGGAGTCAAGAAGACATCGAACGTTACGGAGATTGTCATCGCTATGCCACAGTGATGGCTCACAATTTCTCGGGATACGATGGGCAGTTTCTTCTCAGATACTATACGGAACAAAGTACTGAACGTCCGAAAGTGACTTTGAACGGAGCCAAAATCATTTCCATGCAAGTGGGATAAGTGCAATTTAAAGATTCGATGAGTTACTTGGCCATGCCTTTGAGCCGCATGCCTAAAACGTTTGGAATGACAGAAATGGCCAAAAGTTATTTTTCCGCACTTTTTCAATACCGAAGCCAATCAACACACCGTTCTACCTCATTTGCGCGAGGCTCACTACTACGACCCTGACAACATGCGTACCGAACAACGAGAAGCTTTCTACGCTTGATACCAGACTCACGCCTCGGACCCTTTCGACTTTCAGGAAGAAATGTTAAAATATTGTCGTTCCGACGTGGACATGTTACGGCGTTGCTGTGGAACAGGGAGGGATCGATCCTTTGAAAGAAGCATGCACCATTGCCAAAGCGTGTTCCTTAGTGTACCGCCAAAGATTCATGCCCGAAAACACCCTAGCTGTCATCAGTCCTCAAAAAACAAATTTTGTCAAATATCAATATTCGGTCAAAGCCCTACGCTGGTTACATTACTTGTGTGACCAGGAAGAGAAATGGATCCAACATGCCCGCAACGGAGGATGCGAAAAGACCATCGGAAGGTATTCGGTAGATGGTTGGGACTTAGAAAACCCCCAGATCGTGTACGAGTTTAACGGGTGCTTATTTCACGGATGTCCTATCTGCTACCCTCAACGTAATACTAAAAATCAGTTTTTACAACGGACCATGGAAGACTTGTACCAGGCCACTTGTCAGCGACGCTTGAAGTTAGAAGAGCAAGGATACCAAATGGTAGAAATGTGGGAACACGAGTACGATCAGCGATTGAAAACCGATCCCGAATTTAAGCGCATCGTAGAAAGTTACACGCTGGTAGACCCACTGAACCCAAGAGACAGTTTGTACGGAGGACGGACGAATGCCACCTGTTTGCTATACCAAGCCGACGAAGAGAAAGGAGAAGAAATCAAATACTTGGACGTGTGTTCTCTGTATCCGTATGTGTGCAAATATTGTCACTTTTCTGCAGGGCACCCACAATTGCTGACGGAACACATCGACGTGGACAATATTCGACAATACGAAGGATTGATCAAGTGTAAAGTCTTGCATCCCACGTACTTGTACCTTCCCGTTTTACCTCACCATTGCCAAGGAAAACTGATGTTTCCCTTGTGCCGTATTTGTGCTGAAACGTGCAACCAAGACCACCCTTGTCAGCACACTCAGGAAGAACGCGCCTTGACGGGAACGTGGGTCAGCATGGAATTGTTTTAAGCTCTGGACTTGGGATACCAACTGTTAGAAGTGTACGAACTTTACCACTTTCCCAAGACACAAAAATACCACAAGGGCGACGAGACTCAAAAAGGCATTTTTGCAGACTACGTGAATGCCTTTTTGAAACTGAAACAAGAAGCTAGCGGCTATCCTTCCTTCAGCCACACTCCCGAAGACCAAAAAAATTCAAAGAGAAATACTGGGAGCAGGACGGCACCCCTTTAGACCACGTCGACAAAAACGAAGGAAGGCGATCGTTTGCCAAAGTGATGTTGAATTGTTTGTGGGGTAAAATGGCACAACGACCGTGTTTACCCAAGACGGAGTATTTGACAGAACCTTCCCGCTACTTTCAGATGATTCACGACAAAACCAAATACATGAAACACGTGGACGTCCTTCGTGAGGACTTGATCTTAGTCAATTACGAAGAAGAACTGGACTTTGTAGAAGCCGACGAATTTGGAAATGTCATCATTGCGGCTTACGTGACAGCCCATGCTCGCTTAAAACTGTACGAAGCTTTAGAACTGTTAGGAGATCGTGTGCTGTATTTTGACACGGACAGTTGCATCTACATCGATCGCCTGGGTCAACCTCACCCTGTCATCGAAGGAGACGGACGAGCATACCGACAACAAGATTCTAAGTTTTGCAAGTGGCGGTCCCAAAAATTACGGCTACGAATACCGTATCCCTCAAGGAGAAGTACACATGGAGTGCAAAGTGAAAGGATTGACTCTCAATTATCGCACCAGTCAACTGGTAAACTTTGGCGTCTTGAAAGAAGCCTTGCAGTCTGGAGAGGATGGAAATTTTAAAGTGACCACCCACGAACCGCACAAGATTGTACGTTTACCCACACACCAAATCGTTAGCCGGCCCTTGGAAAAAGTCTATCAAATCGTGTACCAGAAGCGAGTACGGCTTCCCAATCACTTTACATTACCGTACGGTCACACTGATATTGGCGAGCATATAAAAAGGGACAACATTCAAGACTGACAGTTCATTGTCACTACAAACGCCAAGCGAGATAAAATGAATCCTTTCAAACAGCAAGTATCAAGCAAGAGTAAACTCGAGTACGATGCTGTGTCTTGCGATGGCAGGGGTGCCGTAAGCTATGACCTTAGCGATTCAGTACCACATCATCATGGGAACTTTGCTATAACTACTACTACCACCAAACCTACCATGGAAAGTGGTGCTGTGCGTGTCAAACCTGATGGATGCGAAAGCGATGCCACTCGTTATCGTACACCTTTTCACTTTACTGGTTTTCATGGTGGATGTCATCCTAATGAAACCATGCGGCTACCACCCTACGGACGTCATGTAAAACTGAGCAGGCTCCTGCATATTTCACCGTACCCTCATCGAAATGAACCTGTGAAAGACGAATATTCGTTCCCTGTGCGTTTGCCAGAATACTGTGACTATGAAAGTCGGATCCAAACCTTCCAAGGAAAATGGCCAAAATATCTGGGAGGACCTACCCCTGAAGAATTAGCTAGAGCTGGATTTATCTACTTGGGCGAAGGGGATAAAGTCAAGTGCTTCAGTTGTGGTGTGTCACTTCACGAGTGGGAGAAGAAAGATTGCGCTTACCTGGAACATGCTCGATGGTCTCCAGATTGTCACTACCTACCTTTAGTGGGACCTCGTCATTGAAGTGGGCATACCATGTCGTGTAAGAAACCAGCTGATTGGTTAGGAGTCAAACGTTGGACAACCCCTAGACAAGTATTTAAACCCGATGTAAAAAATAATCTTCAAAGATTACCAAACGAATTGCAAGAGAAGATCTGCAAGGACATTTGGCAGGGGCTTGCCAGAGCCAAATCTCAATTAGTGACTGTAGAACTTTTGTGTCGAGAAATTCACAAGAGGAAATTGACCAAAGTCAACAAACAAGTCCGATTTCTCTGGATCAAGGGTGCGTTCGTTCTACTATTTCGCTTTAGACCATTTACATTTGAAGATTTTATTGACATTCTTGACCGTTTCCTGGAATGGCAGTGGTCAGAAATTACTCACTACGTTCATTACTTTCGCTCTAGGAGAAGTGATTGAGGTAAGAGAAAAGAGCTATAAAAACAGACTACTATGCCACGACCTTTATCATTCGTGATACAAGAGATTCCGTGGAAGGAAATCAATTACACTATTCAAACAGTGGAGGATTACCAACACCTATTACGAGAACTGTGTCCATTGAATTGGGGACGACGTGTAGTGTGTGTCTTAGTGACTTGCTTTCTGGGATTTCGTTTACCAGCTGATTCCTTGTGGATTCTTTACGAACAGTACCTACCACTCCAAAAAGCATGAAAGTGGTCCCTTTAAATGTACACGAGAGATTCATTCTGCTCAAACCTTTGCGCTTTCATTTTGATACTTCTCAACCTCTACGGGAAAACAAGATTCGTCAACTTTTAGGCACTAAAGATGTGTACGACCACGTGTGTGTAGCTTGTGACTTACACCCTCACTGGAAAGATGTACGTGACTGGAAAAGTTGGGGTTTTGAGGCTTGGACAAAAGAAGTGGCACACTATGCCAAAGATTTGTAATCCTAAAAAATTAAAACGTTCCGTAATAAAAAAAGTAACTTTTAAACCAGTGTTAGTGACAGTGCCAGAAGAAGAAGAAGAAGTCGTGACCGAGGAAAACCACTCTCTTCAGGACAGGACCGTGATCAACATCCCTGAAAGGCCATTCTGGGAGGACTCTTGTGTGATTGTGCCAAGGAGTGTAGAGACTCTCAGAACATTACATAGTACCCCTACGATTTCATCTCTTGATCATCACAAATGTTGCACAAAGACTTGTTTATATTTCACTTTGATCGTTTTGATGTGTCTTTTATTTATGTACTTAACCATTTGGCTTTTATGTATTTTTGTCTTTCGTGTTGTTCACCATTAAAGATGACAATAAACGTGTCCTGGAAAAAAGTATAAAAACTCTTGTCTTGTCTGTCTTCATGTCAAAGGTGACATTTCTTACACTACTATGGCTACCTCTACTGTCTCTGCTCCCTCTTCCTCCACTGTCAAAGTCATTGACGAGCACGTAGATCGGACTAGTTGGGAGGCCTTGGATTATCGCCATCCCTTTAACATGCTCATTGCCGGACCGAGCGGTTCCGGCAAAACCGAATTTGTCAAACGTTTGATCGAACATAAACATCATTTGATCGATCGTCCCCCTCAACGCATCGTGTGCTGTTACAAAGAGTGGCAATCGGCGTACAGCCTTCAAACACTGTCCTCCTCCTCAACACTTATTGCTCGTCGGACACGCAAAGCATTACAAACCAAGAAAATACCACAGAAATACAAGAGTAGCATCAGTGAAGAGTTGACCACTTATTAAAAAATGGAGAAGGTGTTAGCCAGCATTTACTATGATCCATCCCATCCCGCAGGTTACGGAGGAGTTCAGAAATTGTATCGTGCTGCCAAAACACGACTGAAAAGTATCCGTTTACCTCATGTGCAACGATGGTTACAAAAACAAGCCACGTACACCTTACACAAACCCATTCGACAAAAATTTTCCAGACGTCGCACCCAAGTAGAGGGTATCGATCACCAATGGCAAGCCAATTTAGCCGATGTCTCTCATTTGGCCACCTACAATCGTGGTTACAAATATTTATTTTGTGTCATCAACGTCTTTTCCAAATTTGCTTGGGTCGTACCATTGACTTCCAAATCGAGCAGTGAGTTAGTGCGAGCCCTGCAACTGGTGTTGAAACAAAGCGGGCGTCACCCTCTTCGATGGCAAACTGACAAAGGCACCGAATTTCTGAACCAAGCTTTCCAAAAAGAATTGAAGAAACGTGACATTCATTTTTTCACCACCGAGAATCCCGAAACCAAAGCTAGCATCGTGGAACGTTTTCAACGCACCTTGAAAGAACGCATGTGGAAATATTTTACATATCATCACACTCTCAAGTACATCGACGTCTGGCCACAACTCGTTCAATCGTACAACCAATCTTACCATCGGAGCATTGGGCGTGCCCCCCAAGAAGTGACTCCCGACAACGAAGTGACTGTCTTCGAGCGCCTGTTTGGTATGTTCCCGAAAATGCCTGTCCCCAAGAAAGGTGAAGTGTTGGCATCAGGAGATTGGGTACGCATTGGCAAAACCAAACGCACTTTCGACAAAGGTTACTTACCCAACTGGACCACTGAATTGTTTCGTGTCACCGAACGTGTGCGTGGCCGTCACCCTCCCGTCTATAAATTGGAAGACATGAACGGGGAATGTTAAAAGGAACGTTTAACTTGCCCGAGTTACAACGTGTGACCAAAAAAGAAGAAGACATGTACGAGAGTAGTATAGTGGGTTACCGTAGCGTCAATGGGAATTAGCATTACAGACCCCCCCTGGGCCAGTATAGCGTCAAGAAAGTAGGTCAACACCCTGGGCCAGTATAGCGTCAAGAAAGTAGGTCAACACCCTGGGCCAGTATAGCGTCAAGAAAGTAGGTCAACACCCTGGGCCTGTATAGCGTCAATGGAAATTTTTGTAGAGCGGTGACTAGGAGACTGGGGGTTTGTAGAGCGATAAGCGACAGGTGGCATGTTTCTTTTTTTTAGTAGAGGAAGGGTTTTATATATATATATATATATTCGTTTAGGGGAGACCAAATGAAAATTAAGATCTTTTCGAGGTATTGGAAGTGGCCCTGAAAAGGGCCTTTGTCTTCTTCTTCTATTGTCTCCACTTCTTCCACCATGTTCTCACTTTGGCAAAAATTCCTTTCTTCTTTTTCTTTTCTTCTTCGGGCATCCAGTCAGGATGTCCGAGAGCTCTGAATTTGTCTTGCACTTTCATCCAATTGTTGTTCAATTTCTCAAACTCTTCTTTCTTTTTTTGGTTTTCTTTGTCCTTTCTTTCTTTCTTCCACGTTTCCTTGATCTTCTTTACTTCTTCTTCCAGTACTTTTCTCATTAGGTCTTCGCCTTTCTTGATATTATCTAAGCCTTTTTTGACAAAAGGCCACTCCATTAAATGGAAGATGTCTTCCAAAAAACATTTCACTTGGATCACAGTATCCAGAACCTGCTTTAAGGTTCCCACTCTGAAGTATTTAGGATTGATGATTCCTCTCAACTTATCCGCTTCTTCTATTGTTATCATTTGCAAATGATAACTTGCTGCTTTCAAACTGTTCACCAAGTCTAGGCTACCTGGGAACTTCCATTCTTTGTCAAGTCTGTCCAGCACGTAGGCTCCATCCATGATCCACCACCAACTATCTGTTAACTTGTTAAATAATTCTATGCTGCCAGTCATTTTTTTATTCTGTGTAGAATGGCGCGAATGACGAACGCTATGCTTTTATATACTTCAAGCACGGACGTGAAGGAAAACATACCTTGCACTCACTTCACATATGATATACTATCCTCACCAACGAACGAGCAAGCATAAAACACACACACTATACTATCCTCACCAACGAACGAGCAAGCATAAAACACACACTATACTATCCTCACCAACGAACGAGCAAGCATAAAACACACACTATACTATCCTCACCAACGAACGAGCAAGCATAAAACACACAAACATACCATCCACACAATCGGGATGAGAAAAAAACATATTATATACTATCCTCACCAACGAACGAGCAAGCATAAAACACACAAACATACCATCCACACAATCGGGATGAGAAAAAAACATATTATATACTATCCTCACCAACGAACGAGCAAGCATAAAACACACACTATACTATCCTCACCAACGAACGAGCAAGCATAAAACACACACTATACTATCCTCACCAACGAACGAGCAAGCATAAAACACACCCTATACTATCCCCACCAACAAACAAGCAAGCACAAAAAACATATTATATACTATCCTCACCAACGAACGAGCAAGCATAAAACACACACTATACTATCCTCACCAACGAACGAGCAAGCATAAAACACACACTATACTATCCTCACCAACGAACGAGCAAGCATAAAACACACACCATACTATCCTCACCAACGAACGAGCAAGCATAAAACACACACTATACTATCCTCACCAACGAACGAGCAAGCATAAAACACACACTATACTATCCTCACCAACGAACGAGCAAGCATAAAACACACA